>JBANSL010000008.1:62007872-62010372 GCA_037127255.1 Persicaria tinctoria | reverse complement strand
TTTGGTGGAAATGGACTGCACTCTGGATCTAAAGCATGCAATTCATATAGAGTTTGATGATGCACCTGATCATACCTGTTTCATTGAATATGAAAACCTTCCCCCAAGGTGCAATAATTGCACATCTTATGGACATGAAACTAATAAGTGTCCAGCAGCTAGGAATACAGCTCAGACAAATGGAAAACAAGGCTCTCAGAGCTCAGCCCAGACTTCAAAAGCTAAGCACACTCCCCACCCTTCCACCAACCACCAATACCCTACCCCCCTGCCAACAAGGTACCTAACACTGCTTCCCAACCCCCCCCCCCCACCACTCCTAACTCTGACTTGCAGCCCTCTGAACAAGGTGCAACTTCTTCTCTTCCCTCAACATCTGTCAACCATTTCCCCTCCTCATCCAATTCACAACCTCCACTACTTCCCACCCCTCTAGAAGGCTTACCCCCTATTATCACTCTTCCCTTTCCCAACACAAACTCACCCCCTCAACCCTCACAAAGATCTTCCCCCCCCTGTCTCCCAATCCACGAGAGCAAATGTTAAATCCTCCCTTTTCTCCTCTATTGATAGGATAAACAAGGCCTACCAAAAGAAGAAAGCTCCCTCCCCTCCCCCTGTTAGAGCTGTTAACCTTGAATATGCCCAGGATGTGGCAAGATATGCCTCTGATAGATTAGAGAAAGAGATGCAATGGATAGAAAAACAAAACTTGGTTGGAAGCAAAGGAAAATGGACCTACCAGAAAAGAGTTACCTTTACTGATCAAAACTCCTTTCAAGCTCTAGAGTGTCTTAATCCCTCCCAACCCTTACCTGAGGAAATAGGGGTGTCTAACCAAAATGGGCTGCAACAAGAGCAATTACAGTTAGTGTGGCACCCACCTGACAACACAGAAAAGGTAAGAAGGAGTAGTAGGTTGAATAAAACTGAGCCTACACATTCAATGACAATAGAACCTACAGAAAGCACAGAGGATGAGTTTTTGGAATTGGACAAGGAGGTTTTTGGAATTGACAAGAGACAACTGGTTATAGGACTGAAGTATTGGCCTGTCCAAGGGCATAGAAAGGAAGATGACAATGGAAAGGGGCCTAGCACCCTTCATAAAACTTCTAAATGATTATTGCCTCTTGGAATGTTAGGGGTTGGAGCAGCACCCCAAAACAAAAGGCTGTGAAGGAGTTTCTCAGAGAAAAGAATATTGTTTTCCTTGGGATTCTTGAGACTAAGTTGGATGATAACAAACTGAAAAGTATTATGATTAAAAGTTTCAGCCAATGGAGATACACACACAACTTTGATTATAGTGAGGCTGGTAGAATTGTTGTTTTGTGGGATAATCAAAAAGTGAACTTTAGAGTTCACTTGATCACTGACCAGATGATATGTGGAGAGATCAGGTGTATTGCAACTGGAAAATCTTTCTTTTTAGCCCAAGTTTATGGCCTTCACTCAGTTGTCAAAAGGAGAGGACTATGGAATGATCTAAGACTAGTCATTAGTGGTATGCCTGGACCATGGGTTGTACAGGGTGACTTTAATGCCATCATGAGATCTTGTGAGAGGAAGAATGGATCCACTGTAACTGCTTATGAGATATCTGACCTATGGGATGTATGTACAGAATTGGACCTACATGATGCTACTAGCCAGGGAATGGAGCATACTTGGTTTAAGGGGAGGAAATCTACTAAGATTGACAGAGTCATGATAAATGGGGAATGGAGCTCACAAAATCTGTTTTGCCAAGCCACTTTCCTCCTCCCTAAACCCTCTTTTGACCATGTGCAAGTTGTAACTGAAGTACTGGAGCAGCAGCAAAGTAACAACAAGCCTTTTAAGTACTTCAATATGTGGAGCAAAGCTGAAGATTTTGATCAAATCATTCAAGAAAACTGGATATATTTAGGCAGAGGCTCTGACCAGTTTGTGTTGTGTAAACTCCTCAAGGGCATGAAAAGACCTCTCAAATGGTTGAATAAATCTCAATTCTCAAACATCAGAGAGAGAGCTAACAATGCAGAAAAGTAATATGAAAATGCTTTCCTAGATGTTAGGAGTAACCCCACCTGTGACTCTCTACTAAGCATTATGGAAAATGCTAAAAAGAAGGCTTGTAGACTTAGGGATGCTGAGTATAAATTCAACTCCCAACTGGCTAAAGCTCGGCATACCTTTGAGGGAGATAAGAGCTCTGCTTACTTTCATGGCCTAATGAAGAAAAACATGAAGAGAAACCATGTAAGCAGACTCATTAAACAAGATGGTACAGAGACTATGTCTTTGCAAGAAGTAAGTGAGCAGTTTGTGAATTTCTACCAAAGTCTTCTTGGAGAAGATGTGACTACAGAGGAGGTCAACAGAAGATTTATTGTAGAAGGTGGGCCATTGCTCAGCAATGATTTACATGAAGAGCTACTTAGACCTGTTAATGCAGATGAAATCAAAGCCACCTTATGGAGTATTGGAGAGGAGAAGTCCCCTGGACCTGATGGCT
>JBANSL010000008.1:61907872-61920372 GCA_037127255.1 Persicaria tinctoria | reverse complement strand
CACTTCTCCAAACTCCCAGTTTGGATCAGAATACACAAACTGCCAACTGAGTTTTGGACTCAAACCATGCTGCAAAGGATTGCTACTAAGATAGGTGACCCCCTTATGACAGACTCTTACACAGAGCATAGGTCAAAGCAACTTTATGCACGGGTTTTGGTGGAAATGGACTGCACTCTGGATCTAAAGCATGGAATTCATATAGAGTTTGATGATGCACCTGATCATACCTGTTTCATTGAATATGAAAACCTTCCCCCAAGGTGCAATAATTGCACATCTTATGGACATGAAACTAATAAGTGTCCAGCAGCTAGGAATACAGCTCAGACAAATGGAAAACAAGGCTCTCAGAGCTCAGCCCAGACTTCAAAAGCTAAGCACACTCCCCACCCTTCCACCAACCACCAATACCCTACCCTCCCTGCCAACAAGGAACCTAACACTGCTTCCCAACCCCCCCCCCCCCCCACCACTCCTAACTCTGACTTGCAGCCCTCTGAACAGGGTGCAACTTCTTCTCTTCCCTCAACATCTGTCAACCATTTCCCCTCCTCATCCAATTCACAACCTCCACTACTTCCCACCCCTCCAGAAGGCTTACCCCCTATTATCACTCTTCCCTTTCCCAACACAAACTCACCCCCTCAACCCTCACAAAGATCTTCCCCCCTGTCTCCCAATCCACGAGAGGAAATGTTAAATCCTCCCTTTTCTCCTCTATTGATAGGATAAACAAGGCCTACCAAAAGAAGAAAGCTCCCTCCCCTCCCCCTGTTAGAGCTGTTAACCTTGAATATGCCCAGGATGTGGCAAGATATGCCTCTGATAGATTAGAGAAAGAGATGCAATGGATAGAAAAACAAAACTTGGTTGGAAGCAAAGGAAAAGGTACCTACCAGAAAAGAGTTACCTTTACTGATCAAAACTCCTTTCAAGCTCTAGAGTGTCTTAATCCCTCCCAACCCTTACCTGAGGAAATAGGGGTGTCTAACCAAAATGAGCTGCAACAAGAGCAATTACAGTTAGTGTGGCACCCACCTGACAACACAGAAAAGGTAAGAAGGAGTAGTAGGTTGAATAAAACTGAGCCTACACATTCAATGACAATAGAACCTACAGAAAGCACAGAGGATGAGTTTTTGGAATTGGACAAGGAGGTTTTTAGAATTGACAAGAGACAACTGGTTATAGGACTGAAGTATTGGCCTGTCCAAGGGCATAGAAAGGAAGATGACAATGGAAAGGGTCCTAGCACCCTTCATAAAACATCTAAATGATTATTGCCTCTTGGAATGTTAGGGGTTGGAGCAGCACCCCAAAACAAAAGGCTGTGAAGGAGTTTCTCAGAGAAAAGAATATTGTTTTCCTTGGGATTCTTGAGACTAAGTTGGATGATAACAAACTGAAAAGTATTATGATTAAAAGTTTCAGCCAATGGAGATACACACACAACTTTGATTATAGTGAGGCTGGTAGAATTGTTGTTTTGTGGGATAATCAAAAAGTGAACTTTAGAGTTCACTTGATCACTGACCAGATGATATGTGGAGAGATCAGGTGTATTGCAACTGGAAAATCTTTCTTTTTAGCCCAAGTTTATGGCCTTCACTCAGTTGTCAAAAGGAGAGGACTATGGAATGATCTAAGACTAGTCATCAGTGGTATGCCTGGACCATGGGTTGTACAGGGTGACTTTAATGCCATCATGAGATCTTGTGAGAGGAAGAATGGATCCACTGTAACTGCTTATGAGATATCTGACCTATGGGATGTATGTACAGAATTGCACCTACATGATGCTACTAGCCAGGGAATGGAGCATACTTGGTTTAAGGGGAGGAAATCTACTAAGATTGACAGAGTCATGATAAATGGGGAATGGAGCTCACAAAATCTGTTTTGCCAAGCCACTTTCCTCCTCCCTAAACCCTCTTTTGACCATGTGCAAGTTGTAACTGAAGTACTGGAGCAGCAACAAAGTAACAACAAGCCTTTTAAGTACTTCAATATGTGGAGCAAAGCTGAAGATTTTGATCAAATCATTCAAGAAAACTGGATATATTTAGGCAGAGGCTCTGACCAGTTTGTGTTGTGTAAACTCCTCAAGGGCATGAAAAGACCTCTCAAATGGTTGAATAAATCTCAATTCTCAAACATCAGAGAGAGAGCTAACAATGCAGAAAAGGAATATGAAAATGCTTTCCTAGATGTTAGGAGTAACCCCACCTGTGACTCTCTACTAAGCATTATGGAAAATGCTAAAAAGAAGGCTTGTAGACTTAGGGATGCTGAGTATAAATTCAACTCCCAACTGGCTAAAGCTCGGCATACCTTTGAGGGAGATAAGAGCTCTGCTTACTTTCATGGCCTAATGAAGAAAAACATGAAGAGAAACCATGTAAGCAGACTCATTAAACAAGATGGTACAGAGACTATGTCTTTGCAAGAAGTAAGTGAGCAGTTTGTGAATTTCTACCAAAGTCTTCTTGGAGAATATGTGACTACAGAGGAGGTCAACAGAAGATTTATTGTAGAAGGTGGGCCATTGCTCAGCAATGATTTACATGAAGAGCTACTTAGACCTGTTAATGCAGATGAAATCAAAGCCACCTTATGGAGTATTGGAGAGGAGAAGTCCCCTGGACCTGATGGCTACACCTCAAAGTTCTTCAAAGATACCTGGGATAAAACTGGCCTCCACTTCACTAAAGCTATCCTTGAATTCTTCTCCTCTGGTTCCCTCCTGAAGCAATCTAACCACACCTCCATAGCCCTGATTGCTAAATCTAACTCTGCCAATACAGTCAATGACTTTAGGCCTATCTCTTGCTGTAATGTGACTTACAAAGTTATTGCAAAACTGCTCACAAATAGATTAGGGCCTGTGCTTAAAAACATAATATCTCCCTCTCAAATAGGCTTCCTGGAAGACAGAGCCATGTCTGAAAATATTTTTCTTCTACAGGAACTTATTAGGAGATATACTAGGAAAAGAATCAGCCCTAGATGTATTTTGAACCTAGACTTAAGGAAGGCATATGATACTATCTCCTGGAAATTCATAAATCAAATGCTTGTCCACCTGAATTTTCCTCCTGTCTTCATACATTGGGTAATGGAATGTGTGTGCTCCACCTCCTTCTCTGTTAATGTAAATGGTAGTCTTCATGGTTTCTTTCTGGGCAAAAGAGGGCTTAGACAAGGGGATCCTATATCCCCCTTACTCTTTGTCCTATCCCTGGACTACTTGTCTAGGCTACTGAGATGTAAAACCAGAAACCCTGCATTTAAATTTCACCCCAAATGTGATCTCCTCAAGATTTCTCACCTGGCATATGCTGATGACTTGATTTTATTGTCTAGAGGCGATAAAACTTCTATGTGTGTGCTACTGGATTGCCTAGATCATTTTTGTGCAGTTTCAGGTTTGCAAATCAGCCCTACCAAATCATCTTATTATCTGGCTGGTGTTAAACCTGAAGATAAACTCTACTTGGCTAACAGAACTAACTTCTCTCAAGGCTCCTTTCCTTTTAGATATCTAGGAATCCCAATTTCCTCAGGTAAGCTCACTGTCTCCCAGTTTTCTCCCCTTCTGGATAAATTGCTCACCAATATAAGCTATTGAAACTCCAAAACATTATCATATGCAGGGAAAATAGAACTTATAAGGACTGTGCTTCAAGGTATACATGCCTTCTGGTTTTCAATTGTGCCATCTCCTGCTACTTTGATAGATAATATTAATAGGATATGTGCAAAATTCTTATGGAAATCTCATAGAGTCAGATGGAGGGATGTGTGCCTGCCCAAAGATGAGGGAGGGCTAGGCTTAAAGGATTTAAAAACATGGAATGAGGCTTTCCTTTCTAGATTACTTTGGGATATTTTAAACAAAAAGGACAGCCTTTGGATTAGATGGATTCACCATCACTACATAAACCAAGGGAACATTTGGAGCTGGCATGTCCATCCAAAAAATGATTCCCCCCTCATCAAAAAACTGTTAGCTATCAGGGATACCTTACTAACAAATGCAGGTTCTCAAGAGGAAGCAAGCATAATTCTACAGAGTTGGATACAGGATGGGAAGTTTCAAATCAATGCAGCCTATAATTTCTTCAGAAGGAAGGTCCCAAAACCTCCATGGCAATCAGTTGTATGGGACAGATTTATTCTCCCCAAGCACTCCTTCATACTATGGCTTGCCACAAAGAGAAGACTTGCTACAAATTATCTCATAAAATCGAGGGAAGTCAACTTAAATTGTCACTTTTGCAAACTAACTATTGAATCTCATGAACATATTTTCTTCTCTTGTAACTTCTCCTCTAATGTATGGACACTGATAAAAAATTGGCTTGGAATCTGGAGAGGGATGCATAAACTAAAGAGTAGCCTCAAGTGGCTCAAGAAAGAAGCTAAAGGAAAAGGATGGAGATCCAAGGCCAAGAGAGTGGCCTTTGCTGCAACAGTCTACCAAATCTGGAAAGCAAGGAACGAGAAAGTCTTCGAGAACAAGTGCAAAAGTGAAGAGGAGATAATACACCTGATCAAGACACATGTATACAAAATTCTTCAACATGACTTCTCCCTGCACTTTACATCCTCAACTTCCCTATCTCAAGACTACATTCGACATAATGAAGAAGTGCACACTATGACATGAAGATCAAGAAGAGCCTACATACAAGACCACTGTTTTTAGTATTTACAGGCCATCTCCTTTTGTAATGCCTTATAATTTCTGGTCTGTATGTTTTTGTATAGCCTCGGCTAACCTGAAGGTCTCTTCTCTAAATGTTTTATTTTGTATCTAGGTGTGCTAGAGTTGTGTGAGTGTAAATCTCTTGATGGCCGAGCCGAAGGGAGATTTATACTTACACAACTTTAGGGTGTGGGTCCGACCTCTAATAGCCTTGGCTTGAAGAAACAGGAGTTGCACCGAACATAGGGTTCAACACACCACATGGATTGGAACAACTTAGTTGTTTCCATGATTTTGGTTCTTAAAGCCTACTAAAGCCCACGGGCAAGGCTCCCCACATCTTGTAAATACCCTCCTTGTTATTTTCAATACAAATTAACCTTTAAAATCAAAAAATTGAAAGAGCTCTCAGTCTGTCAATCCTTACTATGTCTGGACCTGGTAAGTTTCCCCGTGTTGAGTCAAATTAAGCCGCAGGCTCCACTCCTGGTGGTGCCCTTCCGTCAATTCCTTTAAGTTTCAGCCTTGCGACCATACTCCCCCCGGAACCCAAAAACTTTGATTTCTCAGAAGGTGCCGGCTGTGTCCTTGTAGCAACATCCGCCGATCCCTGGTCGGCATCGTTTATGGTTGAGACTAGGACGGTATCTGATCGTCTTCGAGCCCCCAACTTTCGTTCTTGATTAATGAAAACATCCTTGGCAAATGCTTTCGCAGTTGTTCGTCTTTCATAAATCCAAGAATTTCACCTCTGACTATGAAATACGAATGCCCCCGACTGGTCATCGAGCAACCTCGATATGAGATTCGCTCCAATCGTGGGACAACGGTCCGTCGCTTTCGTGTCCGCCCAATAGCCCCAAAGGGTAATTGGGTGAAGCTTTAACCGATGTAGGCATTCTATAATTCCTTTTGTTTAGGAATGCAACACAGAAAACCCGACGTTGTCCGAGGCAAGCAGCTCAGGGACAGAAGAATGAAGAGGCTATGTGCGGTCGGTTCGATGCGCAAGCATGGAGCCCAACATCCCACATAGACCGAATACCACTCACACGCAATCACGTGACGCCTTTCCAACTCCAAGGAGCTAGCATCCGGCAGACCGAAGTCATCCAGAAGCAACTCTTTCAAAGTTAGTCGGGCAACGCTAAGCGTGAAAACCGGGGAGGGCAACCCGTCAAACACCTAGACACACACGGGCACCGAGGTGGTCAAACCAACCGAGGAGGGACATCGATAACCAAGGCACCCTAGGGCACCAATGTGTGGGCAACAACCTTTGGGAAGCCGGACATCGGACACCAAGGCACCTAGGAGCCGGGGTGCTCGGACACCAAGGCACCAGGGAGCCCGGGTGCTCGGACACCAAGTCACCAGGGATCTCCGGTGCTCGGACACCAAGGCACCAGGGAGCCGAGGTGCTCGGACACCAAGGCTCCAGGGAGGCCGGGTGCTCGGACACCAAGTCGCCAGGGATCTCCGGTGCTCGGAAACCAAGGCACCAGGGAGCCGAGGTGCTCGGAAACCAAGGCACCAGGGAGCCCAGGTGCTCGGAAACCAAGGCACCAGGGAGCCCAGGTGCTCGGGCACCAAGGCACCAGGGAGCCCAGGTGCTCGGACACCAAGGCACCAGGGAGCCCAGGTGCTCGGACACCAAGGCACCAGGGAGCCGAGGTGCTCGGAAACAAAGGTACCAGGGAGCCCAGGTGCTCGGGCACCAAGGCACCAGGGTGCCGAGGTGCTCGGGCGCCTAGGCTCCGGTGTGCCGAGGTTCTCGGGCGCCTGGGCTCCAATGTGTCGAGGAGCTCGGGAGTCAAGGGACCGGGTGCCGAGGTTATCGGGCAAAGGGCTTATGGGGTGCCGAGGTGCTCGGGCGCATGGGCACTGGTATGCCGAGGTGCTCGGGCGCCAAGGGGCCGGGTGCCGGGGTTCTCGGGCGTCGGGCATCCGGGGTGCTCGGGTGGGGTTTTGTGGGGGCATCGGACATCAATCACCTAGGCCACTGGGCGCCGTGGTGCTCGATCACCAAGGCACCGGGGTGCCAGGGTGCTCGGGACATTGGGACAACGGATATCGAGCGTTCTCATGGGGCATCGAGGGGGGTGCTCGAGCAAAAAGTGTTCTTGGTGTGCCGAAAGATGCCCCAAAAGCTTCCCATAGGCTCCCAAGCTCATTACAAAATTTTTGATGTTTTCGAGTACCTCACCCCCCCTATAGTGCACTTA
This sequence comes from Persicaria tinctoria, assembly GCA_037127255.1. Taxonomy (NCBI): domain Eukaryota; kingdom Viridiplantae; phylum Streptophyta; class Magnoliopsida; order Caryophyllales; family Polygonaceae; genus Persicaria; species Persicaria tinctoria. The sequence continues at coordinate 61,913,436 of JBANSL010000008.1, read as the reverse complement.
TAGCAGTTTTGCCACTAACACCAGTAGATACAGGTCCTTTGGAGGCAGGTTATACAAAATTGAAACTTTTATTTTTGGAGTTCTAGTGAACCAAATCGCATGGGGTTTTTTTCTATTGCAAGTTTAGGATGTCAGGAATCCCCCAATTTTTTTTATTTTGAACTTTTCTCACAAAAACCCGAAAATACCGGCCAATGCCATAATTGGTGTCGGATGCTCCGAGGTGTCCGATTGAAAATTTTATTTTTGGAGCTCTAGTGATCCAAATTGCATGGGGTTTTTTCCTATTGCATGTTTAGAATGTTAGGAATCCCCAAATTTTTTTATTTGGAATTTTCTCACAAGAATCCGAAAATATCGGCCAATCCCATAATTGGTGTCGGGTTATCCAGGGTGCCCGAGCACCGGAGTCCGGGGTGTCCGAGCACCCGTGTCCAAGGTGTCCGGGGTGTCCGAGCACTGTGTCCGAGCAACCATGTCCGAGGTGTCCGAGGACCCGTATCCGAGGTTTCCGAGCACCCGTGTCTGAGGTGTCCGAGCACCCGTGTCCGAGGTGCCCGAGCACCCATGTCTGAGCATCCGAGGTGCCCGAGCACCCATGTCCGAGCATCCGTGGTGTCCGAGCTCCCATGTCCGAGCATCCGAGGTGTCGGAGCACCCGTGTCCGAGGTGTCTGAGCACCCTTGTCCAAGGTGTCCGAGCACCCGTGTCCAAGGTGTCCGAGCACCGATGTCCGAGGTGCCCGAGCACCCTTGTCCGAGGTGTCCGAGCACCCATGTCCGAGGTGACCGAGCAGCCATGTTCGAGCATCCGAGGTGTCCGAGCATCCGTGGTGTCCGATGTGTCCGAGCACCCATGTCCGAGGCGCCCGAGCACCCGTGAGCAAGCTTCCGAGGTGTCCGAGGACCCTTGTCCGAGGTGTCCGGGCACCCGTGTCCTAGGTGCCCGAGCACCCATGTCCGATCATCCGAGGTGCCCGAGCACCCATTAAGGAAAACTGGCCTAAACACCTCTTTAACAACCAAGGTGGTTGGTTGATGTTTAAATTCTTTTCAGAGGAGGATAGAGACACTGTCTTGATGAAGGGTCCCTTCACTGGTCCTGGCTACACTATGTTGTTGAAGTGTGTTCCACCAAGATTCACTTTTGACAAAGCACACTTCTCCAAACTCCCAGTTTGGATCAGAATACACAAACTGCCAACTGAGTTTTGGACTCAAACCATGCTGCAAAGGATTGCTACTAAGATAGGTGACCCCCTTATGACAGACTCTTACACAGAGCATAGGTCAAAGCAACTTTATGCACGGGTTTTGGTGGAAATGGACTGCACTCTGGATCTAAAGCATGCAATTCATATAGAGTTTGATGATGCACCTGATCATACCTGTTTCATTGAATATGAAAACGTTCCCCTAAGGTGCAATAATTGCACATCTTATGGTCATGAAACTAATAAGTGTCCAGCAGCTAGGAATACAGCTCAGACAAATGGAAAACAAGGCTCTCAGAGCTCAGCCCAGACTTCAAAAGCTAAGCACACTCCCCACCCTTCCACCAACCACCAATACCCTACCCCCCTGCCAACAAGGAACCTAACACTGCTTCCCAACCCCCCCCCCCCCCACCACTCCTAACTCTGACTTGCAGCCCTCTGAACAGGGTGCAACTTCTTCTCTTCCCTCAACATCTGTCAACCATTTCCCCTCCTCATCCAATTCACAACCTCCACTACTTCCCACCCCTCCAGAAGGCTTACCCCCTATTATCACTCTTCCCTTTCCCAACACAAACTCACCCCCTCAACCCTCACAAAGATCTTCCCCCCTGTCTCCCAATCCACGAGAGCAAATGTTAAATCGTCCCTTTTCTCCTCTATTGATAGGATAAACAAGGCCTACCAAAAGAAGAAAGCTCCCTCCCCTCCCCCTGTTAGAGCTGTTAACCTTGAATATGCCCAGGATGTGGCAAGATATGCCTCTGATAGATTAGAGAAAGAGATGCAATGGATAGAAAAACAAAACTTGGTTGGAAGCAAAGGTAAAGGTACCTACCAGAAAAGAGTTACCTTTACTGATCAAAACTCCTTTCAAGCTCTAGAGTGTCTTAATCCCTCCCAACCCTTACCTGAGGAAATAGGGGTGTCTAACCAAAATGAGCTGCAACAAGAGCAATTACAGTTAGTGTGGCACCCACCTGACAACACAGAAAAGGTAAGAAGGAGTAGTAGGTTGAATAAAACTGAGCCTACACATTCAATGACAATAGAACCTACAGAAAGCACAGAGGATGAGTTTTTGGAATTGGACAAGGAGGTTTTTGGAATTGACAAGAGACAACTGGTTATAGGACTGAAGTATTGGCATGTCCAAGGGCATAGAAAGGAAGATGACAATGGAAAGGGGCCTAGCACCCTTCATAAAACTTCTAAATGATTATTGCCTCTTGGAATGTTAGGGGTTGGAGCAGCACCCCAAAACAAAAGGCTGTGAAGGAGTTTCTCAGAGAAAAGAATATTGTTTTCCTTGGGATTCTTGAGACTAAGTTGGATGATAACAAACTGAAAAGTATTATGATTAAAAGTTTCAGCCAATGGAGATACACACACAACTTTGATTATAGTGAGGCTGGTAGAATTGTTGTTTTGTGGGATAATCAAAAAGTGAACTTTAGAGTTCACTTGATCACTGACCAGATGATATGTGGAGAGATTAGGTGTATTGCAACTGGAAAATCTTTCTTTTTAGCCCAAGTTTATGGCCTTCACTCAGTTGTCAAAAGGAGAGGACTATGGAATGATCTAAGACTAGTCATCAGTGGTATGCCTGGACCATGGGTTGTACAAGGTGACTTTAATGCCATCATGAGATCTTGTGAGAGGAAGAATGGATCCACTGTAACTGCTTATGAGATATCTGACCTATGGGATGTATGTACAGAATTGGACCTACATGATGCTACTAGCCAGGGAATGGAGCATACTTGGTTTAAGGGGAGGAAATCTACTAAGATTGACAGAGTCATGATAAATGGGGAATGGAGCTCACAAAATCTGTTTTGCCAAGCCACTTTCCTCCTCCCTAAACCCTCTTTTGACCATGTGCAAGTTGTAACTGAAGTACTGGAGCAGCAGCAAAGTAACAACAAGCCTTTTAAGTACTTCAATATGTGGAGCAAAGCTGAAGATTTTGATCAAATCATTCAAGAAAACTGGATATATTTAGGCAGAGGCTCTGACCAGTTTGTGTTGTGTAAACTCCTCAAGGGCATGAAAAGACCTCTCAAATGGTTGAATAAATCTCAATTCTCAAACATCAGAGAGAGAGCTAACAATGCAGAAAAGGAATATGAAAATGCTTTCCTAGATGTTAGGAGTAACCCCACCTGTGACTCTCTACTAAGCATTATGGAAAATGCTAAAAAGAAGGCTTGTAGACTTAGGGATGCTGAGTATAAATTCAACTCCCAACTGGCTAAAGCTCGGCATACCTTTGAGGGAGATAAGAGCTCTGCTTACTTTCATGGCCTAATGAAGAAAAACATGAAGAGAAACCATGTAAGCAGACTCATTAAACAAGATGGTACAGAGACTATGTCTTTGCAAGAAGTAAGTGAGCAGTTTGTGAATTTCTACCAAAGTCTTCTTGGAGAAGATGTGACTACAGAGGAGGTCAACAAAAGATTTATTGTAGAAGGTGGGCCATTGCTCAGCAATGATTTACATGAAGAGCTACTTAGACCTGTTAATGCAGATGAAATCAAAGCCACCTTATGGAGTATTGGAGAGGAGAAGTCCCCTGGACCTGATGGCTACACCTCAAAGTTCTTCAAAGATACCTGGGATAAAACTGGCCTCCACTTCACTAAAGCTATCCTTGAATTCTTCTCCTCTGGTTCCCTCCTGAAGCAATCTAACCACACCTCCATAGCCTTGATTGCTAAATCTAACTCTGCCAATACAGTCAATGACTTTAGGCCTATCTCTTGCTGTAATGTGACTTACAAAGTTATTGCAAAACTGCTCACAAATAGATTAGGGCCTGTGCTTAAAAACATAATATCTCCCTCTCAAATAGGCTTCCTGGAAGACAGAGCCATGTCTGAAAATATTTTTCTTCTACAGGAACTTATTAGGAGATATACTAGGAAAAGAATCAGCCCTAGATGTATTTTGAACCTAGACTTAAGGAAGGCATATGATACTATCTCCTGGAAATTCATAAATCAAATGCTTGTCCACCTGAATTTTCCTCCTGTCTTCATACATTGGGTAATGGAATGTGTGTGCTCCACCTCCTTCTCTGTTAATGTAAATGGTAGTCTTCATGGTTTCTTTCTGGGTAAAAGAGGGCTTAGACAAGGGGATCCTATATCCCCCTTACTCTTTGTCCTATCCCTGGACTACTTGTCTAGGCTACTGAGATGTAAAACCAGAAACCCTGCATTTAAATTTCACCCCAAATGTGATCTCCTCAAGATTTCTCACCTGGCATATGCTGATGACTTGATTTTATTGTCTAGAGGCGATAAAACTTCTATGTGTGTGCTACTGGATTGCCTAGATCATTTTTGTGCAGTTTCAGGTTTGCAAATCAGCCCTACCAAATCATCTTATTATCTGGCTGGTGTTAAACCTGAAGATAAACTCTACTTGGCTAACAGAACTAACTTCTCTCAAGGCTCCTTTCCTTTTAGATATCTAGGAATCCCAATTTCCTCAGGTAAGCTCACTGTCTCCCAGTTTTCTCCCCTTCTGGATAAATTGCTCACCAATATAAGCTATTGGAACTCCAAAACATTATCATATGCAGGGAAAATAGAACTTATAAGGACTGTGCTTCAAGGTATACATGCCTTCTGGTTTTCAATTGTGCCATCTCCTGCTACTTTGATAGATAATATTAATAGGATATGTGCAAAATTCTTATGGAAATCTCATAGAGTCAGATGGAGGGATGTGTGCCTGCCCAAAGATGAGGGAGGGCTAGGCTTAAAGGATTTAAAAACATGGAATGAGGCTTTCCTTTCTAGATTACTTTGGGATATTTTAAACAAAAAGGACAGCCTTTGGATTAGATGGATTCACCATCACTACTTAAACCAAGGGAACATTTGGAGCTGGCATGTCCATCCAAAAAATGATTCCCCCCTCATCAAAAAACTGTTAGCTATCAGGGATACCTTACTAACAAATGCAGGTTCTCAAGAGGAAGCAAGCATAATTCTACAGAGTTGGATACAGGATGGGAAGTTTCAAATCAATGCAGCCTATAATTTCTTCAGAAGGAAGGTCCCAAAACCTCCATGGCAATCAGTTGTATGGGACGGATTTATTCTCCCCAAGCACTCCTTCATACTATGGCTGGCCACAAAGAGAAGACTTGCTACAAATGATCTCATAAAATCGAGGGAAGTCAACTTAAATTGTCACTTTTGCAACCTAACTATTGAATCTCATGAACATATTTTCTTCTCTTGTAACTTCTCCTCTAATGTATGGACACAGATAAAAAATTGGCTTGGAATCTGGAGAGGGATGCATACACTAAAGAGTAGCCTCAAGT
>JBANSL010000008.1:61892872-61897872 GCA_037127255.1 Persicaria tinctoria | reverse complement strand
CCGTTACCTATCTCTGAACTAACCGTTGGGCTCTCTAACGGTCACCTGTTTTTCAAAAATTACAGGTTTGACCAAGTTTGACCATCTACTTTCTTCCTCCTCTGATTCTCAAGGCGGTTGACGGAGCTGCTAGACCTCCGGTACCGGCGTCCCCCCTTCTTTCCTTTCCGTCTCAGGAAGTTTCTAACTCTTCTAGCCTCTACTCTTCTCCCCCCCTTCTATCCCCCACTCCCCTGGCTCTGAAACAACCACTAGTGAACAGTGTTTCTGAGAGAAAATCGTTTGGGGGGTAGCTTGCTGATCTCCGACCCCGATTCTAAGGTTGCACTTGTACTCGGACTTCCACCCCGGTGTCCCAGCCTTATAAATTGCTCGCATTACTCCCTGAGAAGAAAACCCCTAAATCTAGAGCTAGGGTTCCTGACGAACTCTTGTTTTTCATTATCTCTCAGATACGACCATCTTCTTCTGACCCAAATCCCAAATTGAGCCCTTCTTTACCCTTCCCACACCCCTGCGAGCTCCTAGCCTCGCGAATTTCTGGGTTGGAATCCTCTACAGAAAACCCCCATTTTCTAGGTCGTTGACCTGGAAAACTCATCTGTGTGATCACCTTCTGGGTCCCGATTCCAAAATTGCCTACACTTCCCTTCTCCCCCATCTCGTATCTCTCTACCACCCTACCAATTTTTCCATCTGATTTAAAGTTTAGAATCCCCCAATTGCTTGAAGGGTTCTAACCTAACTTTCGACTGAGTTGCAAGTCCAGTCACTGGGGCCACGATTAAGCCAAGTTCACGCAAATTGACTCCAGTTTTCGATTTGCATACACCGTAGAGACCTGCAACCTTGAGAATTGAAGGAACAACAACGAGGTTCACAAAGCCCTAAATTCTAGGGTTTTGCAAGACAATGAGTGAAGAACAGGTGCCTGGTCCGCGACGACGATCCTTCCGCCAGGTTGATTTGGAGAAATTGAGGGCCACATGTCTCACACCGACGCCAATTGCTGCTGCCCATGAAGGAAGCCCGACAAAGATGACAGTGTTGGGCTTCCTCCCAAAGAGCAAGCCTCCTTCTTCAGATGTGCGAGGGGCTGATCAACAACTCAACAATTCCCCGCCCCCAGGTTCGTCCCCAACTACTGTCTTCTCACCCTATCAAGCAAAGGAGGTACCTTTCTCTTCCTCCCTTCCCCTGGATAAAGCCGGGTCCTCTAGTTTAGGAACTGTGTTGCAAAAGACTCCAATGGAGGAGCAGTGTCCTGACAATGTGGTCATGAAGATCCCTATGGAGGGACAAGTATCTGAACCTCTTTCTTGCTCTATTTCACCTTCTGTTTCTATTACAAATGCTCAAAAGATCCCTATGGAGGGACAATGTTTGCATACTGAAAATTCAGGAAAGACCCCTATGGAGGGGCAATTACCTGTGATTGACTCCCTTGTATGCTCCCCAGACCACACCTGTGTCACCTCTGATCCCAACCCCCAGGCTCCCAAACTACCTGAAAACCATACTCCAGCTGCTTCAGATACCACCCCTCCTAGTAATGGCCAACAAAGTTTGGAGCCAACTCCATCTGAAGCCTATAGGCCTAACAAAACTAGCCTGGATACCACTGCTTCCTTACTTCCTAACCCCTCCCTGGATAATACCACCAGCAGCACTGCACCTCCCCCTAACTCTAACACTGCTACCAACCTACAAGGGGCATGGGCTCTCAACCATAATTTGACTGGTCAATATAGAAAGAGTCGAGGGCTCAAGCTAGAATATGAAGCTTCTGGCCAAGGAGATACAGTAAAGGCTTCTAGAAAAGACTGCCTATCTTTAGAAGAAGCTTGGGGTTACTCCTTAGTGGGATATGTAGTAGGTCGTTTTCCAGGACTGCAAACAATAGGAAAAATTAAGGAAAACTGGCCTAAACACCTCTTTAACAACCAAGGTGGTTGGTTGATGTTTAAATTCTTTTCAGAGGAGGATAGAGACACTGTCTTGATGAAGGGTCCCTTCACTGGTCCTGGCTACACTATGTTGTTGAAGTGTGTTCCACCAAGATTCACTTTTGACAAAGCACACTTCTCCAAACTCCCAGTTTGGATCAGAATACACAAACTGCCAACTGAGTTTTGGACTCAAACCATGCTGCAAAGGATTGCTACTAAGATAGGTGACCCCCTTATGACAGACTCTTACACAGAGCATAGGTCAAAGCAACTTTATGCACGGGTTTTGGTGGAAATGGACTGCACTCTGGATCTAAAGCATGCAATTCATATAGAGTTTGATGATGCACCTGATCATACCTGTTTCATTGAATATGAAAACCTTCCCCCAAGGTGCAATAATTGCACATCTTATGGACATGAAACTAATAAGTGTCCAGCAGCTAGGAATACAGCTCAGACAAATGGAAAACAAGGCTCTCAGAGCTCAGCCCAGACTTCAAAAGCTAAGCACACTCCCCACCCTTCCACCAACCACCAATACCCTACCCCCCCTGCCAACAAGGAACCTAACACTGCTTCCCAACCCCCCCCCCCCCCCCACCACTCCTAACTCTGACTTGCAGCCCTCTGAACAGGGTGCAACTTCTTCTCTTCCCTCAACATCTGTCAACCATTTCCCCTCCTCATCCAATTCACAACCTCCACTACTTCCCACCCCTCCAGAAGGCTTACCCCCTATTATCACTCTTCCCTTTCCCAACACAAACTCACCCCCTCAACCCTCACAAAGATCTTCCCCCCCTGTCTCCCAATCCACGAGAGCAAATGTTAAATCGTCCCTTTTCTCCTCTATTGATAGGATAAACAAGGCCTACCAAAAGAAGAAAGCTCCCTCCCCTCCCCCTGTTAGAGCTGTTGACCTTGAATATGCCCAGGATGTGGCAAGATATGCCTCTGATAGATTAGAGAAAGAGATGCAATGGATAGAAAAACAAAACTTGGTTGGAAGCAAAGGTAAAGGTACCTACCAGAAAAGAGTTACCTTTACTGATCAAAACTCCTTTCAAGCTCTAAAGTGTCTTAATCCCTCCCAACCCTTACCTGAGGAAATAGGGGTGTCTAACCAAAATGAGCTGCAACAAGAGCAATTACAGTTAGTGTGGCACCCACCTGACAACACAGAAAAGGTAAGAAGGAGTAGTAGGTTGAATAAAACTGAGCCTACACATTCAATGACAATAGAACCTACAGAAAGCACAGAGGATGAGTTTTTGGAATTGGACAAGGAGGTTTTTGGAATTGACAAGAGACAACTGGTTATAGGACTGAAGTATTGGCCTGTCCAAGGGCATAGAAAGGAAGATGACAATGGAAAGGGGCCTAGCACCCTTCATAAAACTTCTAAATGATTATTGCCTCTTGGAATGTTAGGGGTTGTAGCAGCACCCCAAAACAAAAGGCTGTGAAGGAGTTTCTCAGAGAAAAGAATATTGTTTTCCTTGGGATTCTTGAGACTAAGTTGGATGATAACAAACTGAAAAGTATTATGATTAAAAGTTTCAGCCAATGGAGATACACACACAACTTTGATTATAGTGAGGCTCGTAGAATTGTTGTTTTGTGGGATATTCAAAAAGTGAACTTTAGAGTTCACTTGATCACTGACCAGATGATATGTGGAGAGATCAGGTGTATTGCAACTGGAAAATCTTTCTTTTTAGCCCAAGTTTATGGCCTTCACTCAGTTGTCAAAAGGAGAGGACTATGGAATGATCTAAGACTAGTCATCAGTGGTATGCCTGGACCATGGGTTGTACAGGGTGACTTTAATGCCATCATGAGATCTTGTGAGAGGAAGAATGGATCCACTGTAACTGCTTATGAGATATCTGACCTATGGGATGTATGTACAGAATTGGACCTACATGATGCTACTAGCCAGGGAATGGAGCATACTTGGTTTAAGGGGAGGAAATCTACTAAGATTGACAGAGTCATGATAAATGGGGAATGGAGCTCACAAAATCTGTTTTGCCAAGCCACTTTCCTCCTCCCTAAACCCTCTTTTGACCATGTGTAAGTTGTAACTGAAGTACTGGAGCAGCAGCAAAGTAACAACAAGCCTTTTAAGTACTTCAATATGTGGAGCAAAGCTGAAGATTTTGATCAAATCATTCAAGAAAACTGGATATATTTAGGCAGAGGCTCTGACCAGTTTGTGTTGTGTAAACTCCTCAAGGGCATGAAAAGACCTCTCAAATGGTTGAATAAATCTCAATTCTCAAACATCAGAGAGAGAGCTAACAATGCAGAAAAGGAATATGAAAATGCTTTCCTAGATGTTAGGAGTAACCCCACCTGTGACTCTCTACTAAGCATTATGGAAAATGCTAAAAAGAAGGCTTGTAGACTTAGGGATGCTGAGTATAAATTCAACTCCCAACTGGCTAAAGCTCGGCATACCTTTGAGGGATATAAGAGCTCTGCTTACTTTCATGGCCTAATGAAGAAAAACATGAAGAGAAACCATGTAAGCAGACTCATTAAACAAGATGGTACAGAGACTATGTCTTTGCAAGAAGTAAGTGAGCAGTTTGTGAATTTCTACCAAAGTCTTCTTGGAGAAGATGTGACTACAGAGGAGGTCAACAGAAGATTTATTGTAGAAGGTGGGCCATTGCTCAGCAATGATTTACATGAAGAGCTACTTAGACCTGTTAATGCAGATGAAATCAAAGCCACCTTATGGAGTATTGGAGAGGAGAAGTCCCCTGGACCTGATGGCTACACCTCAAAGTTCTTCAAAGATACCTGGGATAAAACTGGCCTCCACTTCACTAAAGCTATCCTTGAATTCTTCTCCTCTGGTTCCCTCCTGAAGCAATCTAACCACACCTCCATAGCCCTGATTGCTAAATCTAACTCTGCCAATACAGTCAATGACTTTAGGCCTATCTCTTGCTGTAATGTGACTTACAAAGTTATTGCAAAACTGCTCACAAATAGATTAGGGCCTGTGCTTAAAAACATAATATCTCCCTCTCAAAT
>JBANSL010000008.1:61875372-61877872 GCA_037127255.1 Persicaria tinctoria | reverse complement strand
GTAAAGGCTTCTAGAAAAGACTGCCTATCTTTAGAAGAAGCTTGGGGTTACTCCTTAGTGGGATATGTAGTAGGTCGTTTTCCAGGACTGCAAACAATAGGAAAAATTAAGGAAAACTGGCCTAAACACCTCTTTAACAACCAAGGTGGTTGGTTGATGTTTAAATTCTTTTCAGAGGAGGATAGAGACACTGTCTTGATGAAGGGTCCCTTCACTGGTCCTGGCTACACTATGTTGTTGAAGTGTGTTCCACCAAGATTCACTTTTGACAAAGCACACTTCTCCAAACTCCCAGTTTGGATCAGAATACACAAACTGCCAACTGAGTTTTGGACTCAAACCATGCTGCAAAGGATTGCTACTAAGATAGGTGACCCCCTTATGACAGACTCTTACACAGAGCATAGGTCAAAGCAACTTTATGCACGGGTTTTGGTGGAAATGGACTGCACTCTGGATCTAAAGCATGCAATTCATATAGAGTTTGATGATGCACCTGATCATACCTGTTTCATTGAATATGAAAACCTTCCCCCAAGGTGCAATAATTGCACATCTTATGGACATGAAACTAATAAGTGTCCAGCAGCTAGGAATATAGCTCAGACAAATGGAAAACAAGGCTCTCAGAGCTCAGCCCAGACTTCAAAAGCTAAGCACACTCCCCACCCTTCCACCAACCACCAATACCCTACCCCCCTGCCAACAAGGAACCTAACACTGCTTCCCAACCCCCCCCCCCACCACTCCTAACTCTGACTTGCAGCCCTCTGAACAGGGTGCAACTTCTTCTCTTCCCTCAACATCTGTCAACCATTTCCCCTCCTCATCCAATTCACAACCTCCACTACTTCCCACCCCTCCAGAAGGCTTACCCCCTATTATCACTCTTCCCTTTCCCAACACAAACTCACCCCCTCAACCCTCACAAAGATCTTCCCCCCCTGTCTCCCAATCCACGAGAGCAAATGTTAAATCCTCCCTTTTCTCCTCTATTGATAGGATAAACAAGGCCTACCAAAAGAAGAAAGCTCCCTCCCCTCCCCCTGTTAGAGCTGTTAACCTTGAATATGCCCAGGATGTGGCAAGATATGCCTCTGATAGATTAGAGAAAGAGATGCAATGGATAGAAAAACAAAACTTGGTTGGAAGCAAAGGAAAAGGTACCTACCAGAAAAGAGTTACCTTTACTGATCAAAACTCCTTTCAAGCTCTAGAGTGTCTTAATCCCTCCCAACCCTTACCTGAGGAAATAGGGGTGTCTAACCAAAATGAGCTGCAACAAGAGCAATTACAGTTAGTGTGGCACCCACCTGACAACACAGAAAAGGTAAGAAGGAGTAGTAGGTTGAATAAAACTGAGCCTACACATTCAATGACAATAGAACCTACAGAAAGCACAGAGGATGAGTTTTTGGAATTGGACAAGGAGGTTTTTGGAATTGACAAGAGACAACTGGTTATAGGACTGAAGTATTGGCCTGTCCAAGGGCATAGAAAGGAAGATGACAATGGAAAGGGGCCTAGCACCCTTCATAAAACTTCTAAATGATTATTGCCTCTTGGAATGTTAGGGGTTGGAGCAGCACCCCAAAACAAAAGGCTGTGAAGGAGTTTCTCAGAGAAAAGAATATTGTTTTCCTTGGGATTCTTGAGACTAAGTTGGATGATAACAAACTGAAAAGTATTATGATTAAAAGTTTCAGCCAATGGAGATACACACACAACTTTGATTATAGTGAGGCTGGTAGAATTGTTGTTTTGTGGGATAATCAAAAAGTGAACTTTAGAGTTCACTTGATCACTGACCAGATGATATGTGGAGAGATCAGGTGTATTGCAACTGGAAAATCTTTCTTTTTAGCCCAAGTTTATGGCCTTCACTCAGTTGTCAAAAGGAGAGGACTATGGAATGATCTAAGACTAGTCATCAGTGGTATGCCTGGACCATGGGTTGTACAGGGTGACTTTAATGCCATCATGAGATCTTGTGAGAGGAAGAATGGATCCACTGTAACTGCTTATGAGATATCTGACCTATGGGATGTATGTACAGAATTGGACCTACATGATGCTACTAGCCAGGGAATGGAGCATACTTGGTTTAAGGGGAGGAAATCTACTAAGATTGACAGAGTCATGATAAATGGGGAATGGAGCTCACAAAATCTGTTTTGCCAAGCCACTTTCCTCCTCCCTAAACCCTCTTTTGACCATGTGCAAGTTGTAACTGAAGTACTGGAGCAGCAGCAAAGTAACAACAAGCCTTTTAAGTACTTCAATATGTGGAGCAAAGCTGAAGATTTTGATCAAATCATTCAAGAAAACTGGATATATTTAGGCAGAGGCTCTGACTAGTTTGTGTTGTGTAAACTCCTCAAGGGCATGAAAAGACCTCTCAAATGGTTGAATAAATCTCAATTCTCAAACATCAGAGAGAGAGCTAACAATGCAGAAAAGGAATATGAAAATGCTTTCCTAGATGTTAGGAGTAACCCCA
>JBANSL010000008.1:61850372-61852872 GCA_037127255.1 Persicaria tinctoria | reverse complement strand
TTGAGAATTGAAGGAACAACAACGAGGTTCACAAAGCCCTAAATTCTAGGGTTTTGCAAGACAATGACTGAAGAACAGGTGCCTGGTCCGCGACGACGATCCTTCCGCCAGGTTGATTTGGAGAAATTGAGGGCCACATGTCTCACACCGACGCCAATTGCTGCTGCCCATGAAGGAAGCCCGACAAAGATGACAGTGTTGGGCTTCCTCCCAAAGAGCAAGCCTCCTTCTTCAGATGTGCGAGGGGCTGATCAACAACTCAACAATTCCCCGCCCCCAGGTTCGTCCCCAACTACTGTCTTCTCACCCTATCAAGCAAAGGAGGTACCTTTCTCTTCCTCCCTTCCCCTGGATAAAGCCGGGTCCTCTAGTTTAGGAACTGTGTTGCAAAAGACTCCAATGGAGGAGCAGTGTCCTGACAATGTGGTCATGAAGATCCCTATGGAGGGACAAGTATCTGAACCTCTTTCTTGCTCTATTTCACCTGCTGTTTCTATTACAAATGCACAAAAGATCCCTATGGAGGGACAATGTTTGCATACTAAAAATTCAGGAAAGACCCCTATGGAGGGGCAATTACCTGTGATTGACTCCCTTGTATGCTCCCCAGACCACACCTGTGTCACCTCTGATCCCAACCCCCAGGCCCCCAAACTACCTGAAAACCATACTCCAGCTGCTTCAGATACCACCCCTCCTAGTAATGGCCAACAAAGTTTGGAGCCAACTCCATCTGAAGCCTATAGGCCTAACAAAACTAGCCTGGATACCACTGCTTCCTTACTTCCTAACCCCTCCCTGGATAATACCACCAGCAGCACTGCACCTCCCCCTAACTCTAACACTGCTTCTTCTCTTCCCTCAACATCTGTCAACCATTTCCCCTCCTCATCCAATTCACAACCTCCACTACTTCCCACCCCTCCAGAAGGCTTACCCCCTATTATCACTCTTCCCTTTCCCAACACAAACTCACCCCCTCAACCCTCACAAAGATCTTCCCCCCCTGTCTCCCAATCAACGAGAGCAAATGTTAAATCCTCCCTTTTCTCCTCTATTGATTGGATAAACAAGGCCTACCAAAAGAAGAAAGCTCCCTCCCCTCCCCCTGTTAGAGCTGTTAACCTTGAATATGCCCAGGATGTGGCAAGATATGCCTTTGATAGATTAGAGAAAGAGATGCAATGGATAGAAAAACAAAACTTGGTTGGAAGCAAAGGAAAAGGTACCTACCAGAAAAGAGTTACCTTTACTGATCAAAACTCCTTTCAAGCTCTAGAGTGTCTTAATCCCTCCCAACCCTTACCTGAGGAAATAGGGGTGTCTACCAAAATGAGCTGCAACAAGAGCAATTACAGTTAGTGTTGCACCCACCTGACAACACAGAAAAGGTAAGAAGGAGTAGTAGGTTGAATAAAACTGAGCCTACACATTCAATGACAATAGAACCTACAGAAAGCACAGAGGATGAGTTTTTGGAATTGGACAAGGAGGTTTTTGGAATTGACAAGAGACAACTGGTTATAGGACTGAAGTATTGGCCTGTCCAAGGGCATAGAAAGGAAGATGACAATGGAAAGGGGCCTAGCACCCTTCATAAAACTTCAAAATGATTATTGCCTCTTGGAATGTTAGGGGTTGGAGCAGCACCCCAAAACAAAAGGCTGTGAAGGAGTTTCTCAGAGAAAAGAATATTGTTTTCCTTGGGATTCTTGAGACTAAGTTGGATGATAACAAACTGAAAAGTATTATGATTAAAAGTTTCAGCCAATGGAGATACACACACAACTTTGATTATAGTGAGGCTGGTAGAATTGTTGTTTTGTGGGATAATCAAAAAGTGAACTTTAGAGTTCACTTGATCACTGACCAGATGATATGTGGAGAGATCAGGTGTATTGCAACTGGAAAATCTTTCTTTTTAGCCCAAGTTTATGGCCTTCACTCAGTTGTCAAAAGGAGAGGACTATGGAATGATCTAAGACTAGTCATCAGTGGTATGCCTGGACCATGGGTTGTACAGGGTGACTTTAATGCCATCATGAGATCTTGTGAGAGGAAGAATGGATCCACTGTAACTGCTTATGAGATATCTGACCTATGGGATGTATGTACAGAATTGGACCTACATGATGCTACTAGCCAGGGAATGGAGCATATTTGGTTTAAGGGGAGGAAATCTACTAAGATTGACAGAGTCATGATAAATGGGGAATGGAGCTCACAAAATCTGTTTTGCCAAGCCACTTTCCTCCTCCCTAAACCCTCTTTTGACCATGTGCAAGTTGTAACTGAAGTACTGGAGCAGCAGCAAAGTAACAACAAGCTTTTTAAGTACTTCAATATGTGGAGCAAAGCTGAAGATTTTGATCAAATCATTCAAGAAAACTGGATATATTTAGGCAGAGGCTCTGACCAGTTTGTGTTGTGTAAACTCCTCAAGGGCATGAAAAGACCTCTCAAATGGTTGAATAAATCTCAATTCTCAAACATCAGAGAG
>JBANSL010000008.1:61817872-61820372 GCA_037127255.1 Persicaria tinctoria | reverse complement strand
GAGCAAATGTTAAATCCTCCCTTTTCTCCTCTATTGATAGGATAAACAAGGCCTACCAAAAGAAGAAAGCTCCCTCCCCTCCCCCTGTTAGAGCTGTTAACCTTGAATATGCCCAGGATGTGGCAAGATATGCCTCTGATAGATTAGAGAAAGAGATGCAATGGATAGAAAAACAAAACTTGGTTGGAAGCAAAGGAAAAGGTACCTACCAGAAAAGAGTTACCTTTACTGATCAAAACTCCTTTCAAGCTCTAGAGTGTCTTAATCCCTCCCAACCCTTACCTGAGGAAATAGGGGTGTCTAACCAAAATGAGCTGCAACAAGAGCAATTACAGTTAGTGTGGCACCCACCTGACAACACAGAAAAGGTAAGAAGGAGTAGTAGGTTGAATAAAACTGAGCCTACACATTCAATGACAATAGAACCTACAGAAAGCACAGAGGATGAGTTTTTGGAATTGGACAAGGAGGTTTTTGGAATTGACAAGAGACAACTGGTTATAGGACTGAAGTATTGGCCTGTCCAAGGGCATAGAAAGGAAGATGACAATGGAAAGGGGCCTAGCACCCTTCATAAAACTTCTAAATGATTATTGCCTCTTGGAATGTTAGGGGTTGGAGCAGCACCCCAAAACAAAAGGCTGTGAAGGAGTTTCTCAGAGAAAAGAATATTGTTTTCCTTGGGATTCTTGAGACTAAGTTGGATGATAACAAACTGAAAAGTATTATGATTAAAAGTTTCAGCCAATGGAGATACACACACAACTTTGATTATAGTGAGGCTGGTAGAATTGTTGTTTTGTGGGATAATCAAAAAGTGAACTTTAGAGTTCACTTGATCACTGACCAGATGATATGTGGAGAGATCAGGTGTATTGCAACTGGAAAATCTTTCTTTTTAGCCCAAGTTTATGGCCTTCACTCAGTTGTCAAAAGGAGAGGACTATGGAATGATCTAAGACTAGTCATCAGTGGTATGCCTGGACCATGGGTTGTACAGGGTGACTTTAATGCCATCATGAGATCTTGTGAGAGGAAGAATGGATCCACTGTAACTGCTTATGAGATATCTGACCTATGGGATGTATGTACAGAATTGGACCTACATGATGCTACTAGCCAGGGAATGGAGCATACTTGGTTTAAGGGGAGGAAATCTACTAAGATTGACAGAGTCATGATAAATGGGGAATGGAGCTCACAAAATCTGTTTTGCCAAGCCACTTTCCTCCTCCCTAAACCCTCTTTTGACCATGTGCAAGTTGTAACTGAAGTACTGGAGCAGCAGCAAAGTAACAACAAGCCTTTTAAGTACTTCAATATGTGGAGCAAAGCTGAAGATTTTGATCAAATCATTCAAGAAAACTGGATATATTTAGGCAGAGGCTCTGACCAGTTTGTGTTGTGTAAACTCCTCAAGGGCATGAAAAGACCTCTCAAATGGTTGAATAAATCTCAATTCTCAAACATCAGAGAGAGAGCTAACAATGCAGAAAAGGAATATGAAAATGCTTTCCTAGATGTTAGGAGTAACCCCACCTGTGACTCTCTACTAAGCATTATGGAAAATGCTAAAAAGAAGGCTTGTAGACTTAGGGATGCTGAGTATAAATTCAACTCCCAACTGGCTAAAGCTCGGCATACCTTTGAGGGAGATAAGAGCTCTGCTTACTTTCATGGCCTAATGAAGAAAAACATGAAGAGAAACCATGTAAGCAGACTCATTAAACAAGATGGTACAGAGACTATGTCTTTGCAAGAAGTAAGTGAGCAGTTTGTGAATTTCTACCAAAGTCTTCTTGGAGAAGATGTGACTACAGAGGAGGTCAACAGAAGATTTATTGTAGAAGGTGGGCCATTGCTCAGCAATGATTTACATGAAGAGCTACTTAGACCTGTTAATGCAGATGAAATCAAAGCCACCTTATGGAGTATTGGAGAGGAGAAGTCCCCTGGACCTGATGGCTACACCTCAAAGTTCTTCAAAGATACCTGGGATAAAACTGGCCTCCACTTCACTAAAGCTATCCTTGAATTCTTCTCCTCTGGTTCCCTCCTGAAGCAATCTAACCACACCTCCATAGCCCTGATTGCTAAATCTAACTCTGCCAATACAGTCAATGACTTTAGGCCTATCTCTTGTTGTAATGTGACTTACAAAGTTATTGCAAAACTGCTCACAAATAGATTAGGGCCTGTGCTTAAAAACATAATATCTCCCTCTCAAATAGGCATCCTGGAAGACAGAGCCATGTCTGAAAATATTTTTCTTCTACAGGAACTTATTAGGAGATATACTAGGAAAAGAATCAGCCCTAGATGTATTTTGAACCTAGACTTAAGGAAGGCATATGATACTATCTCCTGGAAATTCATAAATCAAATGCTTGTCCACCTGAATTTTCCTCCTGTCTTTAAATTTCAGAAACCCTGCATTTAAATTTCACCCCAAATGTGATCTCCTCAAGATTTCTCACCTGGCATATGCTGATGACTTGAT
>JBANSL010000008.1:61800372-61802872 GCA_037127255.1 Persicaria tinctoria | reverse complement strand
TGGAAAACAAGGCTCTCAGAGCTCAGCCCAGACTTCAAAAGCTAAGCACACTCCCCACCCTTCCACCAACCACCAATACCCTACCCCCCTGCCAACAAGGAACCTAACACTGCTTCCCAACCCCCCCCCCCCCCCCCACCACTCCTAACTCTGACTTGCAGCCCTCTGAACAGGGTGCAACTTCTTCTCTTCCCTCAACATCTGTCAACCATTTCCCCTCCTCATCCAATTCACAACCTCCACTACTTCCCACCCCTCCAGAAGGCTTACCCCCTATTATCACTCTTCCCTTTCCCAACAGAAACTCACCCCCTCAACCCTCACAAAGATCTTCCCCCCCTGTCTCCCAATCCACGAGAGCAAATGTTAAATCCTCCCTTTTCTCCTCTATTGATAGGATAAACAAGGCCTACCAAAAGAAGAAAGCTCCCTCCCCTCCCCCTGTTAGAGCTGTTAACCTTGAATATGCCCAGGATGTGGCAAGATATGCCTCTGATAGATTAGAGAAAGAGATGCAATGGATAGAAAAACAAAACTTGGTTGGAAGCAAAGGAAAAGGTACCTACCAGAAAAGAGTTACCTTTACTGATCAAAACTCCTTTCAAGCTCTAGAGTGTCTTAATCCCTCCCAACCCTTACCTGAGGAAATAGGGGTGTCTAACCAAAATGAGCTGCAACAAGAGCAATTACAGTTAGTGTGGCACCCACCTGACAACACAGAAAAGGTAAGAAGGAGTAGTAGGTTGAATAAAACTGAGCCTGCACATTCAATGACAATAGAACCTACAGAAAGCACAGAGGATGAGTTTTTGGAATTGGACAAGGAGGTTTTTGGAATTGACAAGAGACAACTGGTTATAGGACTGAAGTATTGGCCTGTCCAAGGGCATAGAAAGGAAGATGACAATGGAAAGGGGCCTAGCACCCTTCATAAAACTTCTAAATGATTATTGCCTCTTGGAATGTTAGGGGTTGGAGCAGCACCCCAAAACAAAAGGCTGTGAAGGAGTTTCTCAGAGAAAAGAATATTGTTTTCCTTGGGATTCTTGAGACTAAGTTGGATGATAACAAACTGAAAAGTATTATGATTAAAAGTTTCAGCCAATGGAGATACACACACAACTTTGATTATAGTGAGGCTGGTAGAATTGTTGTTTTGTGGGATAATCAAAAAGTGAACTTTAGAGTTCACTTGATCACTGACCAGATGATATGTGGAGAGATCAGGTGTATTGCAACTGGAAAATCTTTCTTTTTAGCCCAAGTTTATGGCCTTCACTCAGTTGTCAAAAGGAGAGGACTATGGAATGATCTAAGACTAGTCATCAGTGGTATGCTTGGACCATGGGTTGTACAGGGTGACTTTAATGCCATCATGAGATCTTGTGAGAGGAAGAATGGATCCACTGTAACTGCTTATGAGATATCTGACCTATGGGATGTATGTACAGAATTGGACCTACATGATGCTACTAGCCAGGGAATGGAGCATACTTGGTTTAAGGGGAGGAAATCTACTAAGATTGACAGAGTCATGATAAATGGGGAATGGAGCTCACAAAATCTGTTTTGCCAAGCCACTTTCCTCCTCCCTAAACCCTCTTTTGACCATGTGCAAGTTGTAACTGAAGTACTGGAGCAGCAGCAAAGTAACAACAAGCCTTTTAAGTACTTCAATATGTGGAGCAAAGCTGAAGATTTTGATCAAATCATTCAAGAAAACTGGATATATTTAGGCAGAGGCTCTGACCAGTTTGTGTTGTGTAAACTCCTCAAGGGCATGAAAAGACCTCTCAAATGGTTGAATAAATCTCAATTCTCAAACATCAGAGAGAGAGCTAACAATGCAGAAAAGGAATATGAAAATGCTTTCCTAGATGTTAGGAGTAACCCCACCTGTGACTCTCTACTAAGCATTATGGAAAATGCTAAAAAGAAGGCTTGTAGACTTAGGGATGCTGAGTATAAATTCAACTCCCAACTGGCTAAAGCTCGGCATACCTTTGAGGGAGATAAGAGCTCTGCTTACTTTCATGGCCTAATGAAGAAAAACATGAAGAGAAACCATGTAAGCAGACTCATTAAACAAGATGGTACAGCGACTATGTCTTTGCAAGAAGTAAGTGAGCAGTTTGTGAATTTCTACCAAAGTCTTCTTGGAGAAGATGTGACTACAGAGGAGGTCAACAGAAGATTTATTGTAGAAGGTGGGCCATTGCTCAGCAATGATTTACATGAAGAGCTACTTAGACCTGTTAATGCAGATGAAATCAAAGCCACCTTATGGAGTATTGGAGAGGAGAAGTCCCCTGGACCTGATGGCTACACCTCAAAGTTCTTCAAAGATACCTGGGATAAAACTGGCCTCCACTTCACTAAAGCTATCCTTGAATTCTTCTCCTCTGGTTCCCTCCTGAAGCAATCTAACCACACCTCCATAGCCCTGATTGCTAAATCTAACTCTGCCAATACAGTCAATGACTTTAGGCCTATCTCTTGC
>JBANSL010000008.1:61760372-61787872 GCA_037127255.1 Persicaria tinctoria | reverse complement strand
TACCTGGTGGCAAGTAGTAGAACCACTCATTGGCAGTGTCCTTAAGCGAAAAGGGGAATGCCCTTAACTTGATTTGCTCCTCAGTGACATTGCCTGGTTTCATCCCCACCACGACAGTATGGAACTCAGATAAGTGCTTGTGGGGGTGTTGTGAGCGGAATCTGCCATGTTTTACAGTAACTTTTATATCGATTTCTGTATACATTGCATTCATTTGGGTTTAAATAGTACAGAATCTATGTAGTTTATGCTTATTTGTCAAATTATGGAATCTACACCAGTTTCTGTTTAAATCGCAGAAATCGAGGCGTTTACAGCAATTCTACAGAAGGTCGGAAAAGCTCGGAAAAACACTACAGAAGTCCAAGGTCAAAGCAGCGGAACAAGTCTAAGAGACGAGGCTACTCGATCTCGAGTAGGCCCTACTCGACATAGACCACCATGTCCGAGCACCAGCTTGGTCGACCAGGCCTAATCGAGAGCCAGACAACCCGAGCTCCGGACCCTACTCGACCTCGACAAACCCTCGTCGACGTCGACGAAGCCCAGACGCCCACGTCCGGAGTCGACGAGGAGAAGCTGTCCGAGGACGAAGACGAGGACGACCAGGAGACTCGCTGCAGCGGAAGTGACCACTCGCTGCCGCGGACCAAGCCACTCGCTGCCAGCGGAAGAGCCAGCTCGCGGAAGCGGAAGCAGACAACCAACTCGACCTCGAGGAGGATCTAGTCGAGATCGAGTAGGTCTTAGTCTAGGTCGAGTTGAGTTCTGTTCTGTTGTCGATTTCTGAAGCCTCCGCCTTTACAGTTTCTTGTCGATCTCGAGTTACTCTTGTCGAGATCGAGTTGCCTGTTTTTTGTCGAGTTGTTTGCTTTCGTTTCTATTTTCTGTTTTTGCACTTTTCTTTGTCGACCTCGAGGACAGCTACTAGACTTCGAGTAGCTTCTGTGTCTTCGTTTTACTTTTTGCTTTATTTCTTGCTTTGCTTTGTTCTTCGCTTTTGTTTTAGTTGCCCTTGTCGGGTTATTTGTTTCTTTCTTTCTGTTTCTGCGATTCTGTCTGTTCTGCTCTGCTTCTGTGAGAATTTACAGCTATCTAAGAACTGCTGATGTGCTTCCTCGTGGATTCGATCCTGACTTTTCTCTTACTACAACGGGAGGAAGTCTTGTATTTATTTGCTGAGACAGGGAAGTCTGTCTGATCTATACTTCATATCTATTTCATACTCGATTACCTCCTGCAACAACAAATTGGCGCTGTTGCCGGGGAAGCAATCAATCGCGCCTTAGGTAGTCAGTTCTCACTGTTTCTTTGAGTTAGTGTATGCGTCGTTCTGGTCAAACACTTGAGTTTGACGCCTTAGACGAACCGGAACGCCTATTCCACATCCGAGCTAAACTACAAAGAGCCATGGCAGCTGCGGAGACATAGGAACAGCTGATCGCTAGGCTTACCAGGGAACTAGCCGCAAGGGATGCTGCTATCAACGCTAAAGATGCTGCTATCGCCGCTGAGAGAGCAGCAAGGGAACAAGCACAGGCTGAGCTTGCCCAGTATCCAACCACGGCAGAGGACTACATGCACCCAACTCTCGTCGTGCCTGAATCGGCGATTCTAATCCCTGAAAACTCTTTTGAAATTCGCACTCAGTTTCTTATAGAGCTTAAAAATAATGCCTTTTATGGCAGATTTAAAGAGTGTCCTCTTGAACATATTAATAATTTTCATGATATGTGTCGTACTCTTGCAGAAGGTACAACTCTGGAATATGTCAAGATGAAAGCTTTCCGTTGGTCGCTCGCTGGACCTGCACTGAAATGGCTGGAGGGGCTGAAGGCAAAATCACTCACAACCTGGGCCCAAGTAGAGCAAGAGTTTCTGAACAAATTCTTCCCACCTGCCAAAACAGCACATCTCCGCCAGAAAATCACCGCCTTTAAACAGCAGAAAGGGGAACCGCTGGCAAGGGCATGGGAGCGCTACAAGGAACTGCTACGATCTTGCCCTACTCATGGACAGCCACCCTACATCATCCAGGAGATCTTCTTCAACTCTCTGGATCAAGTCACTCAGGACAGAATCAACAATTATACTCGCTACGAGTATCTGACAATGCCGCCAAGTGACGCATGGGGAGTACTGGAGAAGCTCACTACCTACGACAACAAGTATGGGTCTACTGCAACTTATGAAGAGAACCCATACGCCAAGCCAGCACCATCTATGCCCCTCTATGAGCCATCAAAGGAGATTGATCCCGATGTCAGGGAGCAATACTACAGAGATCAGAATAGGAAGCTCATCAAGCAAGTCAAGTATCTCTCTGTCAACCAGCCTTGCATAGAATGCGGATCGCAAAGGCACACCACTCCTGAGTGCCCACACACAGAGCAAGTCAGGATGGCAGAGCACCATGAGGATGTAGCTTACGCAGGGGGTCCCAATCGCTACATGGGGGACCAAAGGTTTCAGCAACCACAATGGAACCAAGGAGTCCCTAGGAATCCCCCGCCCTACAGAGCTCCAGGACATCCAGAAAGGGACCAGAAAAAGGATGATATACAGCTGGTCCTGGAGGAAATACGGAGAAACCACACAGAAACTAGGCAGTCCTTCAACTCCGTCTATACTCAGATGCAAGGTGTCAACTCTAGGCTTGGGGAAATTGATATCTGGCGGAAAACAGTTGATACACAGATTGGTCAGCTAGCAGCAGGAATCCCCAGACAGTCAGGTGCACTCCCTGGATCTTCAGAACCAAATCCTAAGGGAAAGACTGGACACGTCGCTGTTGTAAAACTCAGAAGCGGCCATCAATTACAGGAGCCAGAGGTCGGGAAACAGCAGAATGACGAGGAACAGCGAGTCGATCTCGACAAAACAGTAGTCGATCTCGACAAGCATCTGGTCGACCTCGACAAGACCCTAGTCAACCTCGAGGAGAAAATTCCAGAATCTTCGTCAGCACCACACAGCAACTCGACTGGGCCCAATCTGGTCGATGTCGACAAAGGTCTCGTCGATGTCGAGGAGCCCTTGGTTGAGAAATCTGCAGCAACTCCGACGTCTGTTCTGGCTCCGAATCAGAAAAAGAAGCTGCCTTTCCCCAAAAAATCTCTAAAGGATCCAGCGGAGAAAAAGTTTCAGCGCTTCATCAAAATGCTTCAGAAGCTGAACGTCACCATCCCCTTCACAGAAGCTCTCAATGAAATGCCGTCCTACGTCATGTTCCTGAAGGAGATTCTGAGCAAAGAGCGATCGATGGCTGAAATCACAGAGGAGTGCAGCCATCTGGACATATTGGAGAAGAGGCCGGATCCAGGTAAGTTTGCTATAACTATTGGATTTGGTCCATACAAAATTAATGCCCTATGTGATCTTGGAGCTAGTGTTAGTATTATGCCTTTAACGATTTGGTCCAAGATTAAGATAGGTGCCCTGGAGCCTGTGGATGCTAGACTTTATATGGCCAACAACACGGTGGTCATTCCAACAGGCATGGTGGACAATGTCCCAGTACAAGTAGGTAAATTCTTCGTCCCTGCTGATTTTCTAGTTGTTGATATGCAAGAAGATCCTGCTTGTCCAATTATTTTAGGAAGACCATTCTTGTCGACGGTGGATGCCAACATAAGCGTAAGGAAAGGAGTGCTCACCTTCAACATCAGCGATGAGGTCATTGAGTATTCCTTTAACAAAACTGAAAGGCATACGGGTCCAATGGAAGAGGTCAAATCTATCTCAGCTGGGTATATCACATGCGGGGAACCCAAGGTCAGAAATATGACCCCTGAGGAGATAGAAAAGAGGGACATGGAGGCACAGGTGGAGGAGATCATGGCAATCCTTAAGGAGAACACAAAGAATCCAATCGACACAGACCAAGGTAAGTCGTTGTGGATTAATTATTTCTCGGATGCCTTGACAGGAGCTAAGTATGGGGTCAAGATCGACCGGACCATAGTCGATCTCGACCAGACCAAGGAGACTCCACCAGAGCCAGCATCATCGAGCAGCGAACCAAAAGAGCCGGGCTCGTCGATCTCGACCACCCTACTCGAGATCGACCACCACTCGGAGAGCACAGCCCCGCCTTCCTCGCCGAGCAAGCCACGAGGAGGAGAAGGCTACTCGACCTCGAGTAGCCTTGTCGAGGTCGACAAGACCACGTCGTCCTCGACGGCCCCTTCCTCGATGCTGAAGCCACCAGGAGCAGAGTCCTTGTCGATGTCGAGTAGCCTACTCGAGGTCGACGAGCCGCCTTCTTCATCGACTTCTGCCTCTTCGACCAGACCACCACCAGGACCAGCAGACTTGTCGATCTCGAGGAGCCCTAGTCGAGATCGACCAAATACAGTGGTCCCCGATTCCGTTTCCGCGAAGGTAAGTCAAGGTATGGATCTTTCTTCTCCTATTTCCATTAAAGATCTATCTATACATGGGAGAGGTCTGCCTTGGTATGTGCGATTGTGCAGGATTTCCAATGATGAGCCTAAGGAGTATGAAGTTGGAGACAAGCTCTATGTCTCTAAATCAAAGGATCATTGGTTTCCCAACAAATTCAACAAGAAGCGGATGGGACCGTTCGTGGTGAACAAGATCCATTCTGAAGGATTACAGCTGATGGACAAGAATGGAGTCTTATTTGAGGCCCAAGCTACATGGGCCCTGCAGATGCCACCTTAAGCATTAATGAAAGTCGGCCTAGCGACTATAAAATCTAGAGCATGTACATAGACTCTTTTTAGGACATTTGAGACATTGTTTTTGCTGGTTTTTGGTTTTGAACATTTTTTGGTTTTTTGTTGTTTCTATTATGGGTATATGTCTTCTACTTTTCAGGTCAATGGATAGAACCAAGCTACATTAATACTCGGACTAGGAGGTGCTCCATTTGAAGTTTTGCGGCTCTGCACTCATGTCTTGTGAGTTTCTTTCTTTACCCTTTACATTGTTTTATATACAGTGAGGACACTGTAATGTTTAAGTATGGGGTGGGGGAAGGGCTTACTTTATGCATATTTGCCACATTTGACATTACTTGTGCATTATTGCTTAGAATTGCTACATGACTATTTTGGAATGCATTATTTATTTATATGCTTATATGCATGTTTTCCAAAATTTTGAGAAAAATGACCCCCATTTGAAATTTTTGAATAATGTCATGGAAGCTTATATTGGATTCGACGATGCAAAATTAGATTCATTAGAGATATAGCATGAAATTGCCTAGTTAAGGGAAGTCACAATGAAGTGCATTATTTTATTGAAAACCATGAAAGGAGGTAAAATTTGAAGTTGCTTTTGACATGTTGCATGATAAGATGATGGAGGACTTTATATTTCCATATAATGCTCATATGTTTATATCCTAGCCATACCTATGCTTATGCATCACAAAAGCCATAATATACCTTATTTCAAAATATTGCTCCACATGTTCTCAAAAATTGCCATTCTTTACCTTATCCGGGGATTATGTTGAGAATGATGTTACATTATGGAGATGTTATATGGTTGTTGTGATTATTATCATATTTGGAGTTTGGAAGGAAATTGTTTGAAATATATGGAAAATTTAATGAGTGAAAGAAAATTCAATCACCTCAGGAGATAAAGGTAGATTGACCCTACTCTCTAAGATAATAGTTTGGAGAGATGGGACACATTGTGAGGAGTCCGACGCACTAAGTATCCGGGGCCATTCATGACACCCATGTTTGCGACTCGCGAGAAGGCAGTGCTGAGGTCAGAGAGGTAAAAGCATTATTATTGAGAAAAGCAATATGAAGGGTGATGAATCAAATGAAGAAAGAATGTGGTATGAAACTCAAAATTCGAAAGTGATCCATTTCCCCGGATCAAAAGCACCACATTGCCAAAAATTGCCCACCTTTTAGCCTTTTACCAATCTACTCCTTCATGAGCTTAAATTAAAGTCTTCTTGATTATCAATGCTTTGTCACATAAAAATTGTTTGTGCATAACCCTCCTTTTGTGAGTAGATGTTGCTTTTATATATTTGCACATGCATGAATCTGTGACACTAGTACCTTTTCAAGGATGGTAATTTATTGCAGGGTTATATAAGAATGAATCTGATATGTTGAGAGTTTAAATTCTTCCCCTGAATGACAAATAAAAGTATTGCTTGAGGACAAGCAAGTTTAAGTATGGGGTGTTTGTTGTGAGCGGAATCTGCCATGTTTTACAGTAACTTTTATATCGATTTCTGTATACATTGCATTCATTTGGGTTTAAATAGTACAGAATCTATGTAGTTTATGCTTATTTGTCAAATTATGGAATCTACACCAGTTTCTGTTTAAATCGCAGAAATCGAGGCGTTTACAGCAATTCTACAGAAGGTCGGAAAAGCTCGGAAAAACACTATAGAAGTCCAAGGTCAAAGCAGCGGAACAAGTCTAAGAGACGAGGCTACTCGATCTCGAGTAGGCCCTACTCTACATAGACCACCATGTCCGAGCACCAGCTTGGTCGACCAGGCCTGATCGAGAGCCAGACAACCCGAGCTCCGGACCCTACTCGTCCTCGACAAACCCTCGTCGAGGTCGACGAAGCCCAGACGCCCACGTCCGGAGTCGACGAGGAGAAGCTGTCCGAGGACGAAGCCGAGGACGACCAGGAGACTCGTTGCAGCGGAAGTGACCACTCGCTGCCGCGGACCAAGCCACTCGCTGCCAGCGGAAGAGCCAGCTCGCGGAAGCGGAAGCAGACAACCAACTCGACCTCGAGGAGGATCTAGTCGAGATCGAGTAGGTCTTAGTCTAGGTCGAGTTACTCTTGTCGAGATCGAGTTGCCTGTTTTCTGTCGAGTTGTTTGCTTTCGTTTCTGTTTTCTGTTTTTGCACTTTTCTTTGTCGACCTCGAGGACAGCTACTAGACTTCGAGTAGCTTCTGTGTCTTCGATTTACTTTTTGCTTTATTTCTT
Source organism: Persicaria tinctoria (assembly GCA_037127255.1). Taxonomy (NCBI): domain Eukaryota; kingdom Viridiplantae; phylum Streptophyta; class Magnoliopsida; order Caryophyllales; family Polygonaceae; genus Persicaria; species Persicaria tinctoria. The sequence continues at coordinate 61,780,917 of JBANSL010000008.1, read as the reverse complement.
GCTTTTCTTTGTTCTTCGCTTTTGTTTTAGTTGCCCTTGTCGGGTTATTTGTTTCTTTCTTTCTGTTTCTGCGATTCTGTCTGTTCTGCTCTGCTTCTGTGAGAATTTACAGCTATCTAAGAACTGCTGACGTGCTTCCTCGTGGATTTGATCCTGACTTTTCTCTTACTACAACGGGAGGAAGTCTTGTATTTATTTGCTGAGACAGGGAAGTCAGTCTGATCTATACTTCAGGGGGCCTCACCACTCAACCCATGGAATTTGGGTAAGAGGTGAACTACCCCAGATTTCAGTTCAAAATTGACACCTTCATCAAGTGCAGGGAACTCGATAGCCAATGGTTGTTGGGCTAAGTTTGGTGTTGTGAGCTCCTTCAATGTTCGATTCTCCTCGTTACCAGCCATCTCTACACTCTCTTCTTCTCCTTGATCGAAAGGTAACTCGCGAAAACGATCACGAGCTTCTCGCCTCAATCTAGAGTGAGTCCTCTCAATCTCCGAATCTAAAGACAATAGAGATGAGTTAGTAGCACGAGTGTGGACCATATAAGTGGTCCACACAAAAATTATCAATTAAAACAACACAAGAATTCAATCAGAAATTCCCCGGCAACGGCGCCAAATTTGACAAGAGGAAAACCTGTCGTTGTTCTTGCCAAAGAATACTCAAACTTACTAACTAGTATAGCGTGCAAGTAAGAGATCGGTCCACAGGGAAATCTATTAAATTCAAGTCTAATTATAATTGCTAAGAGAGAAAAGGGGGAGTTTTTAGTGTGAAAAGATCTGCCTTTTAGCAAAGCAGAAGCTAACAAACAAAGTGAATTGGTTTGAGAATGCAGTGGAGAGGAATAGGTTCACCTACAATTTATCACTTCGATTGATGAATTCGATCCTTGTTTCAGCCTCTAGTTCTTGTCTTTTCCTATCAATGTCCTTGTCCAGATCTTAGGTAAATTACTAGTCCTACGAGTCCTAGCAACCCTTATCTCTAAATAACCCTAACACGGTTAAGATTTAACCTAGAGATAGCATTAAGATTATGAATTAACCAAGGTACATGCAATATCAAGCTACGAGTCGATATTTAACATATATTCAACTTCCTACACATCCAATTAGTCCTACGAGTCCTAAAGGGATATGATTGCCACTTGGGTTAAGGTTCGTTACGAGGAATCTACAAAACCCTAGCAATTGAATGAATCTACTCTAACTAGTCGGCCAGGCCAGAGAGAATAAAACACATTCAAGCAGTTAAGCACAAGGAAGTCAAAACATTGCAATAGGAATAAGAACTAGATTACGAAACTCACAATTCAACAATCAAAGATCCAAACTGTAGGCGAAACCTTGAGAGTTTAGTTGCTCATGCTCAACGACGCTCTCAACAATGGTGTAAAGTGCATAAGGTGAATGAACGAAATAACTAGAAAAACCTTAAATAGTCTAGAGAAATTCGGCCCAAAATAGTCTAATAAAAACCCTAAGTAGAATCCGTTTCCGAAGTTCAGCTACTGCACGGGTCGCCGGGCGGCCAGGCCAGGCCGCGGGGCGGGCGGCGATAAGCGAAATCCTGCGTTTCTCCTTCGAGCCGCGGGGCGGCCAGAAATGCTACGGGGCGGCCTGCGATTCTTCCGAACTCCCTCCTCTTCGTCTCCAGCAGCTCCTAAGTCCTTCTGTAACTCGTTTCCGCTCTTTTCAATATCATTTCACCTCCAATCTACTTTACCTGAAATAAACAATAAACTCATGTAGATTCCGCCTCTTCTAACTCAACAAATGATAATGCAAATTCAACTAAATAAATGTAATATTCACACCTAAATAATGCTAAATGCAATCTATTATGCATTACTAAATATGCTCTATCATGACGCCTTTCCAACTCCAAGGAGCTAGCATCCGGCAGACCGAAGTCATCCAGAAGCAACTCTTTCAAAGTTAGTCGGGCAACGCTAAGCGTGAAAACCGGGGAGGGCAACCCGTCAAACACCTAGACACACACGGGCACCGAGGTGTTCAAACCAACCGAGGAGGGACATCGATAACCAAGGCACCCTAGGGCACCTAGGAGCCGGGGTGCTCGGACACCAAGGCACCAGGGAGCCCGGGTGCTCGGACACCAAGTCACCAGGGATCTCCGGTGCTCGGACACCAAGGCACCAGGGAGCCAAGGTGCTCGGACACCAAGGCACCAGGGAGGCCGGGTGCTCGGACACCAAGTCACCAGGGATCTCCGGTGCTCGGAAACCAAGGCACCAGGGAGCCGAGGTGCTCGGAAACCAAGGCACTAGGGAGCCCAGGTGCTCGGAAACCAAGGCACCAGGGAGCCCAGGTGCTCGGAAACCAAGGCACTAGGGAGCCCAGGTGCTCGGAAACCAAGGCACCAGGGAGCCCAGGTGCTCGGTGTTGTTGCAGGAGTTGGTCAAGTATTGAAATAGATATCAAATAAAGTTCAGATAGACTCCCCTGTCTCAGCAAATAATTACAAGACTTTCTCCCGTTGTAGTAAGAGAAAAGTCAGGATCGAATCCACGAGGAAGCACGTCAGCAGTTCTCAGGTAGTTATCAGATTCTCACAGACACAGCAGAAAAGAACAGAAACGAAGACAAAAGCAAGCAAAGCAAATAAACAAATAAACCCGGCAAGGGTAAACAAAATAAAAGCAAGAACAAATAAAGATAGAAATAAAAGCAAAGCAAAGCAAACTACTCGACAGCAGCTAAGTCGACAACAGCAAGGTACTCGACCGAATCTTGTCGACACAAACTTGTCGATATCGACAAGTACTCGACACAGCAACAGATCGATAAGAACAGAAAGCAAAAAAACTAGATCTCGACAGGAAAGAACTCGACGTCGACAAAAGAAATCGATATCGATAACTTTTCGAGATCGATAAGTGACAGGAAATTAAATGCAATGCTTTTCGAACACAGAAACGAATGAAAACACGGAACTAATCAATAAACTAAAGACTTCCAAAGCTAGGGTTTCAACACCACAACGATAATCATGCAAAGTAACACATAAAGGCATAAAAGATCATGCTTTCCATCAAAATAACTCTCGTTATTAACAAATAGGAATATAGAGGCTTTCGCATAAACCCTAATTGTTACTAACCCTTTTCACATAATTAATCCAAGTTGCATTAAGATCACTTTCGCTTCAATAACACAAACAAGGATCACCTTTAACTCTCGCAAAAGAATCATGCTCATAGGGATAGAAGATGAATCGCACAAAAGATCTGACCTTTACCGCATCGCCTCACATGGCCACCGTCGGGCTCACCCCAGCCCCAGAAGTGGGTGGACTACTCGCTCTTCATCGCAATAACAGACATCTTCGATTGAAAGGAAATAAATTGCATTAAACTAAATTCAAAGCTTTTACAATTCCGACAATCAACTTTCGCAAAAAGCCAAAACCCTAAAAACCTTAAACTCCTAAACTTCTCTTTGGGACTAACTAATTGTGTGTAACTTGGAATCTAACTGAAATTGAATGAATAAAACTGAGCCCCCTAGGGCCTTATTTATAGGCTTCTAATCCTCGCTAATCAAGGATAGAAGATATCTATCTTTATCTAAAACTATATCTAAAACTTAATGATAAATAAATAACATAGTGTAATTAAATAAAATAGATAGACTAGGATTATATCTAATGTGTGGACATCTTCTTGGATAGATCTTGATAGAATTGTTGAATCTTGGCTTGCAAGCAATCTCCCGCTCGGACTTCTCCTCGAACTCGGCTTCTGGACTCCTCGACAAATCTTCTCGACATGACTCGTCGACATCGACAAAAGTCCTCGATGTCTAGAAGTTTCTTCTTCTGGTGCTCGTGCTCGACGTCTAAAACACATGTCGAGTTGATAACTCCTCGATGTCGACAAATCTTGTCGATATCGATAACTTTCCTCAGCTCCCAGCTCTGTTCGTAAAACGCACTTTCCCGCTGCCTCGGTTGTCGGATTGACGCATATGACCATGCGTTGAAAAGCTCTTTCCCAGGGCTACAACTCTCATGAAGACATCAAAGCTTGATTCAGAATGATGAATACCGAAAAATGGCCTTTTCTCCGGCTGCACCATCCTTAGCTTCTCCATGACTTTCCTTTAAGCTCCAAAATGCGTCCGATTTCTGCGAAATATGACAAAAACTTGTGTAGACCTCCATATATAACAACTAAGCATAAACTACACATATTTTGTATCGTTCAAGCCTAAATGCATGAAATGCATGAAATGCATGAAATGCATGCAGAAATCGATATAAAAGATAATGTAAAACATGGCTAATTAGGCTCACAACAAACACCCCATACTTAAGCTTGCTTGTCCTCAAGCAATACTTTTATTTGTCATTCAGGGGAAGAAATCAATACTCCAACATATCAGATTCATTCTTATATAACCCTGCAATCAATTACCATCCTCGAAAAGGTATTTATGTCACAAATCCATGTATGTGCAAATATATAAAAGCAACATCTACTCACAAAAGGAGGGTTATGCACAAAACAATTCATACGTGACAAAGCATTGATAATCAAGAAGACTTTAATTTAAGCTCATGAAGGAGTAGATTTGGTAAAAGGCTAAAAGGTGGGCAATTTTTGGCAATGTGGAGCTTTTGATCCGGGGAAATGGATCACTTTCAAACTTTGAGTTTCATTCCACATTCTTTTTCTCTTTGATTCATCACCTTTCATATTGCTTTTCTCAATAATAATGCGTTTACCTCTCTAACCTCAGCACTGCCTTCTCGCGAGTCGCAAACATGGGTGTCATGAATGGCCCCGGATACTTAGTGCGTCGGACTCCTCACAATGTGTCCCATCTCTCCAAACTATTATCTCAGAGAGCAGGGTCAATCTACCTTTATCTCCTGAGGTGATTGGAATTTCTTTCACTCATTAAATTTTCCATATATTTCAAACAGTTTCCTTCCAAACTCCAATAATGATAATAATCACAACAACCATATAACATCTCCATAATGTAACATCATTCTCAACATAATCCCCGGATAAGGTAAAGAATGGCAAATATTTAGATCATGTGGAGCAATATTCGAAATAAGGCATACTACGGCTTTTGTGATGCATAAGCATAGGTAAGGCTAGGATATAAACAATGAGCATTATATGGAAATATAAAGTCCTCTATCATCTTATCATGCAACATGTCAAAAGCAACTTCAAATTTTACCTCCTTTCATGGTTTTCAATAAAATAATGCACTTCATTGTGACTTCCCTTTACTAGGCAATTTCATGCTATATCTCTAATGAATCCAATTTTGCATCGTCGAGTTCAATATAAACTTCCATGATATTATTTCAAAAATTTCAATGGGGGTCATTTTTCAAGATTTTTGGAAAACATGCATATAAGTACATAAATTAAATAAGCATTCCAAAATAGCCATGTAGCAATTCTAAGCAATAATGCACAAAGTAAAGTCAAATATGATCAAATATGCACAAATTAAGCTCTTCCCCCACCCCATACTTAAACATTACAGTGTCCTCACTGTATAAAAACAAGGTAAAGGGTAAAGAAAGCAACTCACAAGACATGTGTGCAGAGCTGCAAGATTTTGAATGGAGCACCTTCTAGTCCGAGTATGACTATAGCTTTGATTCTATCCATGGACCTGAAATTTAGAAGACATATACCAACAAAACAAAAACAAAAAACCAAAAAACAATGTTCAAAAACCAATGTCTCAAATGTCCTAAAAAGTCCATGTACATGCTCTAGATTTTATAGTCGCTAGGCCGACTTTCATTAATGCTCAAGGTGGCATCTGCAGGGCCCATGTAGCTTGGGCCTCAAATAAGACTCCATTTTTGTCTATGAGCTGTAATCCTCCAGAATGGATCTTGTTCACCATGAACGGTCCCATCCGCTTCTTGTTGAATTTGTTGGGAAACCAATGATCCTTTGATTTGGAGACATAGAGCTTGTCTCCTGCTTCGTATTCCCTTGGATCGTCATCGGAAATCCTGCATAAGCGCACATACCAAGGCAAACCTCTCCCATGTATAGATAAATCATTAATTGAAATAGGAGAAGAAAGATTCATACCTTGGCTTACCTTCGCAGAATCGGATTCGGGAACTACTGGATCTTGTCGATCTCGAGTAACATTACTCGACATCGAGTTGCTTTCAGCTTCAGGTGGTGGACTGCTCGAAGACGGCGAAGTCGAGGAAACCCTAATCTTGTCGACATCGACAAGAGTTGTCGACGTCGAGGAATTCTCAACATCCAGTGGTTTTCTCGTCGCGGAAGGTGGTGTCGAGGAGGCCGTAATCTTCTCGACATCGACAACTCTTGTCGACGTCGAGTAGTCTTCGATCCCCTTTGGCCTGCTCGTCGATGAAGGTGTGATCGAGGATGTCAAGATCTTGTCGACATCGACAACCTTTGTCGATATCGAGGAATCTTTCTCGACTTTTTGACTGCTCGACGAGGTTGGTGGAGGTTTCTGATCTTTGTCGACGTCGACTAAACTACTCGATCGCGAGGAGTTTTGGTCGACTACGACCCCATACTTAGCTCCTGTCAAGGCATCCGAAAAATAGTTAGTCCAAATCGACATACCTTGGTTTGTGTTGAGTGGATTTTTCGCTTCTTCCTTTAGGATGTCCATGATTTTCTCCACCTGTGCCTCTATGTCCCTCTTTTCTATCTCCTCAGGGGTCATATTTCTGACCTTGGGTTCCCCGCAGGTGATATAGCCAGCTGAGATAGATTTGACCTCTTACATTGGACCTGTATGCCTTTCAGTTTTATTAAAAGAATACTCTATTACCTCATCGCTGACGTTGAAGGTGAGCACTCCTTTCCGTACGCTTATGTTGGCATCCACAGTCGCCAAGAATGGTCTCCCTAGAATAATTGGACAAGCAGGATCTTCTTGCATATCAACAATTAAGAAATCAGCAGGGACGAAGAATTTACCTACTTGTACTGGGACATTTTCTACCATGCCTGTTGGAATGACCACTGTGTTGTTGGCCATGTATAGTCTAGCATCCACAGGCTCCAGGGCACCTATCTTAATCTTGGACCAAATTGTCAAAGGCATAATACTAACACTGGCTCCAAGATCACATAGGGCATTAATTTTGTATGGACCAAATCCAATAGTTATAGCAAACTTACCTGGATCCGGCCTCTTCTCCAATATGTCCAGATGGCTGCACTCCTCTGTGATTTCCGCCATCGATCGCTTTTTACTCAGAATCTCCTTTAGGAACTTGACATAGGACGGCATTTCATTGAGAGCTTATGTGAAGGGTATGGTGACATTGAGCTTCTGAAGTATCTTGATGAAGCGCTGAAACTTTTTCTCCGCTGGGTCCTTTAGAGATTTCGTGGGGAAAGGTAGCTTCTTTTTCTGATTTGGAGCCAGAACAGACGTCGGAGGTGTTGCAGTCTTATCGACATCGTCATGGGACTTCTCGACATCGACAAGCTCCTCGACATCGGTAACTTTCCTCGATGTCGAGTTGTTATTCAGTGCAGAGGTTGGTCGATCAGAGGAGTTGTCGACATCGACAAGAGGGTTCTCGACATCGACAAGATGTTCGTCGACATCGAGTTGCTGTTCGGCGCTGTCCTGCTGCTTTCCGACCTCTGGCTCGCGTAATTGATGTCCGCTCCTGAGCTTTACAACAGCTATATGTCCAGTAGATTTACCTTTAGGATTAGGTTCAGAGGATCCACGGAGTACACCTGATTGTCTAGGGACACTTGCTGCTAGTTGGCCAATCTGAGTATCTACTGATTTTCTCCAGACATCAATTTCTCCAAGCTTTGTATTGATGTTCTGGAATTGATGGTTGATGGTGCCCTGATTTCGGCGCATTTCGTCAAGGATTATCTGTAGCTGATCCTTTTGCTGGTCCCTCTCCGGATGTCCTGGAGCTCTATATGGCGGGGGGTTCCTAGGGACGCCTTGGTTCCATTGTGGTTGATGAAACCTTTGGTCCCCCATGTAGCGATTGGGACCCCCTGCGTAAGCTACATCCTCATGATGCTCTGCCATCCTGACTTGTTCTGTATGTGGGCATTCAATAGTGGTGTGCCTTTGCGATCCGCATTCTATGCAAGGCTGGTTGACAGAGAGATACTTCACTTGTTTGAGGAGCTTCTTATTCTGGTCTCTGTAGTATTGCTCCCTGACATCTGGGTCGATCTCCTTTGCTGGCTCATAAAGTGGCATAGATGGTGCTGGCCTGGCGCAGGAGTTCTCATCGTAGTTTGAAGTAGCTCCATATTTGTTGCCATAGTTGGTGAGCTTGTCCAGCACACCCCAGGCGTCAATTGGTGGCATCGTTAGAAACTCATAGCGAGTGTAATGGTTGATTCTCTCCTTGGTGCCTTGATCAAGAGAGTTGAAGAAGATCTCTTGAATGACGTAGGGTGGCTGTCCATGAGTAGGGCAAGATCGCAGAAGCTCCTTGTAGCGCTCCCATGCCTTTGTCAGCGGTTCCCCTTGCTTCTGTATGAAGGCGGTGATTTTCTGGCGAAGATATGCTGTTTTGGCGGGTGGGAAGAATTTATTCAGAAATTCTTGCTCTACTTGGGCCCAGGTTGTCAGTGATCTTGCTTTCAGCCCTTCCAGCCATTTCAGTGCAGGACCAGCGAGAGACCAGCGAAAAGCTTTCATCTTGACATATTCCAGCGTGGTACCTTCAGCAAGAGTACGACACATGTCAGAAAAGTTGGTAATATGCTCAAGAGGACACTCATTAAATCTGCCATAAAAGGCATTATTTTTAAGTTCTATGAGAAATTGAGTGCGAATTTCAAAAGAGTTATCAGGGATCATGATGAGCGGTTTTTAGTCGCCTAAACCGTATCAAAATATATTCGAACCTACCTAACTAATGTAGTGTGGTAAGCAAGAGTCGATCCCACAGAGAATCAAGTATTTCCAAGTTATGTCTATTTACCAATTAGTATCAAACGGGGGTTTTTGGGTGGTGAAAATAAGAAATAAACTAAAATAAACTATAAACAAATTAATGAAGATAACGATTAATAAAATAGTTTCATCTACAATTATCCACTTTAGTTGGTTGAAGCGATCCTTGTAACTTTCTCTTGTCCTTCTAGTGTTCCTATGAATGCCCTTGTCCCGACCTAATATAGTTACTAGTCCAACCAGTCCTAGCAACCCTTATCAATCGAACAGTCCCTAAAGAAGGATTTAACCCAATTGATAGCTTTAAGTTCAGAGATTAACCAAGGTATTTGCAGTCCCTAAAGAGGGATTTAACAACACATTCAACTTCCTACTCATTCAATTAGTTCAACCAGCCCTAAAGGAACAAGTTTGCCACTTAGGTTAAGGTTCACAACCAGGAATCTACAAAACCTTAGCAATTGAATTAATTCTAACTAGTTGCGCGGGCTAGATAGAATAAAACAATAGATCGACAATCAAGCACAAAGAAGTCGAAACATTCAAATATAGGAATTAAGGAACAAAATTAGAAACTCACAATCAATCTAAACAAAGCTTCAAATTGTAGACGAAACGGGTGAGTTTAAATCTCCATAAAAATAAAGCAAAAGACAATTAGGGTAAAACAAAGTCACGGCCGTATGAATGTATGTTCGGCCTCCCCCCTGAAATCTATGGATGTATGTACTATATATAATACATACATCTCCTAACCTAATCTATATCTATCGTAGTATAGATATATCAATATATAATATTAATATCTAACTAGGCTATCTAATTCTAAATATATGATATTGATATATTAATATAATTCTATCTATCCAACCATACGTAAGTAACGATCAGCTCCTCCTTCCAATCACATGAAAACCCAAGGAAAGTCACGGCAAGGCAGCACTTGTAAATTGCAAGCCCAACCAATCATGTGGCTCCTCCTTCCGATGTCCGTCATTTGCGATCAGCCCATGTTTCGATCCGAGCCGGCCTCCTTGCTTCCAATTTGCGAAATAATCCCATAAATTATGATCGATCTCCGAATTCATACGATCCAACCCATAAATACCTGAAATATATAAAAACACTAGTGTAGACTCCGAAAACCAAATAATATAAATTAAACTATAAAATATGTAAAAATGATCTAAACTAATATTCAATTCCACACTAAAAACATGACTAAAATATACTCTATCAAACTACCCCATGCTTAGACTTTTGCTTGTCCTCAAGCAATGAAAAACAAAGATAGAATTGATCATCCCACAAATAAGATTTTCATGCTATAATTTAGAAAAGCAACATCATGTAGTAGGAGCGATGAATAAGAGAACAAACATCCCAGCAAATATATGAGCGATCCAATAGTAAAGACAAATTTAATCCAACCTTACCGGGATAATGTGTTTCACTCAAGCACTCATGTGTTTAGGCTTTCAAGTCAATCTCTCAACTCAATCCAAAATGCTCTATACACCGTGAATGTCATTACTTGCAAACAACATCATGAGGACTTTTATAAGGTTGTAATGGGGCTTTGGTAGGAACATAAGGCATTTGAAATATTTAGGCTTGTGGTGCTAAAAATCCGGGAAAAAAGGAACAACAACCAACCAGAAGAAACCAAAACTTCCATATTTCGCAAACCATTCCAATAACATAAACTCCAATACACATCAATAAGCACTTTTAGATTTCAATAGCCATACAACTTATGCATTTTTTTATTTATTTGGATGATGACTTTTTTTTCTTTTATACTTACTTTTGCCCCTAGGTGAATTTTATCCTCCCTAGGTCCAAGCTTACTAGACTTTTACTCCTAATTGAATTTTATCCTCCTTAGGCCCCTAGTAATGAGTCATCTGTATTATACAAGAAGGGTTACCTTATTTTGGCTATGCCTCTCGCAATGCTCAACTATACATATATCATCTCCGCTCAAAGCAACTCCAACATAAAGATTTTTCACCAATTCTCCTCCTAATTCCCGGATAGGGTCAGGCTAATCATTGGCTATGATATATTTTTGTGGAGCTATAAAAAAGGATAGGCTTTAAGGCTCAGATGGGCTTCAAGCACAAGATAATATGTAAGGTAGATAGGGTATAATATGGCTAAAGAAAACATGCCTCAATCATTTGAAATTCACAAGCAACAAACATGTGCAATACGGTATTGAAATAAGAAGCATATGGAGAGTATAATCACACAATAAAAGCAAAAGGGAAATAATTATGAATAGTCCCTATAAGGCCAAAACAAACTCACAAGGGTTATATTTTTTTTTTAGATTTCAATTTAACCTCAACTATGAACCGTACTTGCTCAATTATATTCTCAAATCATGCTCCAAAAATCATTTTCAATCAATTCATGGGATTTATGCAATTAAGATCATAAAAATGAATTAGAGAACAAACTAAACCAAGATGGGTATCTTAATAACATCTAAATGCAATGAAATGCATAACAAAAATTAAAAACAAAAAAAAAAAAAAAATCTAACATAAATATATAAATACGGAGCTACACCTAAAATCCCCACCCCATGCTTAAAATCTTACTTTGTCCTCAAAGTAAAGAAAAGGAATGAAAGAGGTAGGGGAAACTCACAATGTAATCAGGCATTCGGAACAAGCTTTCAATTCAAATCCGGAGGTAGTGGTGTAGTGCAGCCTTTGAACAGACCAAGAAATTCAGCAACTTCTCATAGGTATAGGGCCTGTCAAACACCACAACTAACGGAAAAACAAGCACAACTGGAATAGCAATCAGTGAAAAAATTGAGTTCTCAAGAGCAAAGGAATATCATAAGCACAAAATTCAGCAAGAAAGGTACGATGCCTTAGAGCTATCAAGAGAAGAGTTCACAAATTACAGACGTAGATTCGAAGCACAAAATTCGCCCACCACTCCCTCCTAGATGCAATAAGCATTTGTGAACCTTCTTGGAGTCAGAACGGTATGGCATATCTCTTTGCAATTGGTCCTGGCCAAAACTAAAAGCAAAGAAAACACAAAAGACAAAGCAATCCAACTTTCCAACATAATGATATCATCCAAGGGAAAGAAATAACACAACCCACTATATAAAAAAAATCAGCTTATCAAATAGATGCTCAATCACTTATGACCATTTTGAAAATATAGAATTCAAGTGATTTCAGGGAGCAAAAATTGAAACATGGGCGCCATCTCAAAGTACTAGACTTGTCCAAATAATAACGATTAGAACTCAAAGCAAGAAGCCATATTCAACAAGAATTCCTTAAAATCAAGTAAGTCATCCGCCAATTCAAGCAACAATTCAGCAATAAAGCAAAATTAGCCCTATAGATCATGGTCATCCATACTTTGCAACTAAATTCATGGGAAAAAAAAAATTGATACGGACACAGGAAGCATGAGACATTCCAGTAAACATCATCAATCATTCATCCAAGACTCAACCACTCACAAATTCAGCATTAGTAGACTTTAAATTCAACATTACAGATCAAAACAGAGAGAGAAAGCGGGAGTATGGTGGATAGATGTGAACTGTGAACAGAGAGGTAAAGAGGGCACCGACTGCTGGCAGATGGCGTCGCTGGCGATCGGCAAGGAGAAGATGGTCGGGAAAGCTACTGGAGGGTGCGGTAGCGGCGGCGAAGAAGCGGGATGGAAACAACGATTGCTGGCTTCAGGACAGAGTGCCGGAGGAGGAGGGCGAAAGAGCGGCTAGGGTGCCGACTGCGAGGCGGGAACACCGGCATCGGAGGAGAAGGGAGGCGGCGAGATCGGATGGCGGCCTGGTAGAGAAGAGAGAAGGGAAGTGGAGGCGGGGGCTGGAAGTCTGGAAGTCTGGCGGTGATGGCGAGCGCAGAAGGGCGAGGAAGATGCGGCCTGGGAAGGAAAGAAGGGAGAAAGGGGAAGGCTCGACATTTTTGTTTTTTTTTTTTTTTTTATTTTTTACTAAAATAGAAAAACTATATAGTATAAATTAATTCTAACTAAAAATAAAGGGAAAAAAAAACCTAAGATCGATTCAGACATTGTTAAAGCCCTTAACAACTTGTCAAACTCTTGGGCGCTTATCCCACATAAACGAGTATGGTTCTCTGCAGAGGATATGTAATACCACCAATTCAGTTCCATTGGTGACTTCTCCAAATGTGCGCTCCTCTTTTGCCATCTCTTAGCTCTTTGCCCATTTACACCCTCAATAAATTCAGACAACAGAATCCTCTTTGTGAAAATTTTCTCATCTTGTTCATCTATCCAATCTTCTAAGATCTCCTCGTCAAAAGAGATGATAGCGCAGTCGTCACTGACAACCACCTCCGTCTGCATAGAGAGAATCTCTGAAATAATTGGAATTGTAATTTGTTGAGCCACTTGGATCCGCCTCATCTCGTTATTGAGATCAATTTGGATATTTATAAGTTGGGACTCCATTGCAGCAAATTGTTCTTCCATAAGGGGCAACTTGGACAATTCTTGTGATGTTTGCGGAGCCAGACACGGAGGCTCTAGTTGTCCGATTTGGAGCTCTAATTGTGCAATCTCATGTATGATATTCATCTCACGAGAAAGTTGAGCTTTGCACAAATGATGTACTTCCTTAACCTTTCCGATCGGAACACTAAACACCGGACAATCTTTAAATAAATGATTAGAAACTCCGCAAAAATCACAATATAAACCATGAGTCATCTTTAGAAGCACACACCTAGACACACGAACACAAACAGTTAGTAGCACGGGTGTTATGAACCGTAAGATAGGCTCACAACAAAATTAGTTATATACAATAATCGGCAAACACACAAAACAAAGAAATAAACTTTGATTCCCCGGCAACGGCGCCAATTTGATGAGCGGTTTTTAGTCGCCTAAACCGTATCAAAATATATTCGAACCTACCTAACTAATGTAGTGTGGTAAGCACGAGTCGATCCCACAGAGAATCAAGTATTTCCAAGTTATGTCTATTTACCAATTAGTATCAAACGGGGGTTTTTGGGTGGTGAAAATAAGAAATAAACTAAAATAAACTATAAACAAATTAATGAAGATAACGATTAATAAAATAGTTTCATCTACAATTATCCACTTTAGTTGGTTGAAGCGATCCTTGTAACTTCCTCTTGTCCTTCTAGTGTTCCTATGAATGCCCTTGTCCCGACCTAATATAGTTACTAGTCCAACCAGTCCTAGCAACCCTTATCAATCGAACAGTCCCTAAAGAAGGATTTAACCCAATTGATAGCTTTAAGTTCAGAGATTAACCAAGGTATTTGCAGTCCCTAAAGAGGGATTTAACAACACATTCAACTTCCTACTCATTCAATTAGTTCAACCAGCCCTAAAGGAACAAGTTTGCCACTTAGGTTAAGGTTCACAACCAGGAATCTACAAAACCTTAGCAATTGAATTAATTCTAACTAGTTGCGCGGGCTAGATAGAATAAAACAATAGATCGACAATCAAGCACAAAGAAGTCGAAACATTCAAATATAGGAATTAAGGAACAAAATTAGAAACTCAAAATCAATCTAAACAAAGCTTCAAATTGTAGACGAAACGGGTGAGTTTAAATCTCCATAAAAATAAAGCAAAAGACAATTAGGGTAAAATAAAGTCACGGCCGTATGAATGTATGTTCGGCCTCCCCCCTGAAATCTATGGATGTATGTACTATATATAATACATACATCTCCTAACCTAATCTATATCTATCGTAGTATAGATATATCAATATATAATATTAATATCTAACTAGGCTATCTAATTCTAAATATATGATATTGATATATTAATATAATTCTATCTATCCAACCATACGTAAGTAACGATCAGCTCCTCCTTCCAATCACATGAAAACCCAAGGAAAGTCACGGCAAGGCAGCACTTGTAAATTGCAAGCCCAACCAATCATGTGGCTCCTCCTTCCGATGTCCGTCATTTGCGATCAGCCCATGTTTCGATCCGAGCCGGCCTCCTTGCTTCCAATTTGCGAAATAATCCCATAAATTATGATCGATCTCCGAATTCATACGATCCAACCCATAAATACCTGAAATATATAAAAACACTAGTGTAGACTCCGAAAACCAAATAATATAAATTAAACTATAAAATATGTAAAAATGATCTAAACTAATATTCAATTCCACACTAAAAACATGACTAAAATATACTCTATCAAACTACCCCATGCTTAGACTTTTGCTTGTCCTCAAGCAATGAAAAACAAAGATAGAATTGATCATCCCACAAATAAGATTTTCATGCTATAATTTAGAAAAGCAACATCATGTAGTAGGAGCGATGAATAAGAGAACAAACATCCCAGCAAATATATGAGCGATCCAATAGGAAAGACAAATTTAATCCAACCTTACCGGGATAATGTGTTTCACTCAAGCACTCATGTGTTTAGGCTTTCAAGTCAATCTCTCAACTCAATCCAAAATGCTCTATACACCGTGAATGTCATTACTTGCAAACAACATCATGAGGACTTTTATAAGGTTGTAATGGGGCTTTGGTAGGAACATAAGGCATTTGAAATATTTAGGCTTGTGGTGCTAAAAATCCGGGAAAAAAGGAACAACAACCAACCAGAAGAAACCAAAACTTCCATATTTCGCAAACCATTCCAATAACATAAACTCCAATACACATCAATAAGCAATTGAATGAATCTACTCTAACTAGTCGGCCAGGCCAGAGAGAATAAAACACATTCAAGCAATTAAGCACAAGGAAGTCAAAACATTGCAATAGGAATAAGAACTAGATTACGAAACTCACAATTCAACAATCAAAGATCCAAACTGTAGGCGAAACCTTGAGAGTTTAGTTGCTCATGCTCAACGACGCTCTCAACAATGGTGTAAAGTGCATAAGGTGAATGAACGAAATAACTAGAAAAACCTTAAATAGTCTAGAGAAATTCGGCCCAAAATAGTCTAATAAAAACCCTAAGTAGAATCCGTTTCCGAAGTTCAGCTACTGCACGGGCCGCCGGGCGGCCAGGCCAGGCCGCGGGGCGGGCGGCGATAAGCGAAATCCTGCGTTTCTCCTTCGAGCCGCGGGGCGGCCAGAGATGCTACGGGGCGGCCTGCGATTCTTCCGAACTCCCTCCTCTTCGTCTCCAGCAGCTCCTAAGTCCTTCTGTAACTCGTTTCCGCTCTTTTCAATATCATTTCACCTCCAATCTACTTTACCTGAAATAAACAATAAACTCATGTAGATTCCGCCTCTTCTAACTCAACAAATGATAATGCAAATTCAACTAAATAAATGTAATATTCACACCTAAATAATGCTAAATGCAATCTATTATGCATTACTAAATATGCTCTATCATGACGCCTTTCCAACTCCAAGGAGCTAGCATCTGGCAGACCGAAGTCATCCAGAAGCAACTCTTTCAAAGTTAGTCGGGCAACGCTAAGCGTGAAAACCGGGGAGGGCAACCCGTCAAACACCTAGACACACACGGGCACCGAGGTGTTCAAACCAACCGAGGAGGGACATCGATAACCAAGGCACCCTAGGGCACCTAGGAGCCGGGGTGCTCGGACACCAAGGCACCAGGGAGCCCGGGTGCTCGGACACCAAGTCACCAGGGATCTCCGGTGCTCGGACACCAAGGCACCAGGGAGCCAAGGTGCTCGGACACCAAGGCACCAGGGAGGCCGGGTGCTCGGACACCAAGTCACCAGGGATCTCCGGTGCTCGGAAACCAAGGCACCAGGGAGCCGAGGTGCTCGAAAACCAAGGCACTAGGGAGCCCAGGTGCTCAGAAACCAAGGCACCAGGGAGCCCAGGTGCTCGGTGTTGTTGCAGGAGTTGGTCAAGTATTGAAATAGATATCAAATAAAGTTCAGATAGACTCCCCTGTCTCAGCAAATAATTACAAGACTTCCTCCCGTTGTAGTAAGAGAAAAGTCAGGATCGAATCCACGAGGAAGCACGTCAGGAGTTCTCAGGTAGTTATCAGATTCTCACAGACACAGCAGAAAAGCACAGAAACGAAGACAAAAGCAAGCAAAGCAAATAAACAAATAAACCCGGCAAGGGTAAACAAAATAAAAGCAAGAACAAATAAAGATAGAAATAAAAGCAAAGCAAAGCAAACTACTCGACAGCAGCTAAGTCGACAACAGCAAGGTACTCGACCGAATCTTGTCGACACAAACTTGTCGATATCGACAAGTACTCGACACAGCAACAGATCGATAAGAACAGAAAGCAAAAAAACTAGATCTCGACAGGAAAGAACTCGACGTCGACAAAAGAAATCGATATCGACAACTTTTCGAGATCGATAAGTGACAGGAAATTAAATGCAATGCTTTTCGAACACAGAAACGAATGAAAACACGGAACTAATCAATAAACTAAAGACTTCCAAAGCTAGGGTTTCAACACCACAACGATAATCATGCAAAGTAACACATAAAGGCATAAAAGATCATGCTTTCCATCAAAATAACTCTCGTTATTAACAAATAGGAATATAGAGGCTTTCGCATAAACCCTAATTGTTACTAACCCTTTTCACATAATTAATCCAAGTTGCATTAAGATCACTTTCGCTTCAATAACACAAACAAGGATCACCTTTAACTCTCGCAAAAGAATCATGCTCATAGGGATAGAAGATGAATCGCACAAAATATCTGACCTTTACCGCATCGCCTCACATGGCCACCGTCGGGCTCACCCCAGACCCAGAAGTGGGTGGACTACTCGCTCTTCATCGCAATAACAGACATCTTCGATTGAAAGGAAATAAATTGCATTAAACTAAATTCAAAGCTTTTACAATTCCGGCAATCAACTTTCGCAAAAAGCCAAAACCCTATAAACCTTAAACTCCTAAACTTCTCTTTGGGACTAACTAATTGTGTGTAACTTGGAATCTAACTGAAATTGAATGAATAAAACTGAGCCCCCTAGGGCCTTATTTATAGGCTTCTAATCCTCGCTAATCAAGGATAGAAGATATCTATCTTTATCTAAAACTATATCTAAAACTTAATGATAAATAAATAACATAGTGTAATTAAATAAAATAGATAGACTAGGATTATATCTAATGTGTGGACATCTTCTTGGATAGATCTTGATAGAATTGTTGAATCTTGGCTTGCAAGCAATCTCCCGCTCGGACTTCTCCTCGAACTCGGCTTCTGGACTCCTCGACAAATCTTCTCGACATGACTCGTCGACATCGACAAAAGTCCTCGATGTCTAGAAGTTTCTTCGTCTGGTGCTCGTGCTCGACGTCTAGAACACATGTCGAGTTGATAACTCCTCGATGTCGACAAATCTTGTCGATATCGATAACTTTCCTCAGCTCCCAGCTCTGTTCGTAAAACGCACTTTCCCGCTGCCTCGGTTGTCGGATTGACGCATATGACCATGCGTTGAAAAGCTCTTTCCCAGGGCTACAACTCTCATGAAGACAGCAAAGCTTGATTCAGAATGATGAATACCGAAAAATGGCCTTTTCTCCAGCTGCACCATCCTTAGCTTCTCCATGACTTTCCTTTAAGCTCCAAAATGCGTCCGATTTCTGCGAAATATGACAAAAACTTGTGTAGACCTCCATATATAACAACTAAGCATAAACTACACATATTTTGTATCATTCAAGCCCAAATGCATGAAATGCATGCAGAAATCGATATAAAAGAGAATGTAAAACATGGCTAATTAGGCTCACAACACTCGGGCACCAAGGCACCAGGGAGCCCAGGTGCTCGGACACCAAGGCACCAGGGAGCCCAGGTGCTCGGAAACCAAGGCACCAGGGAGCCCAGGTGCTCGGGCACCAAGGCAGCAGGGAGCCCAGGTGCTCGGACACCAAGGCACCAGGGAGCCCAGGTGCTCGGACACCAAGGCACCAGGGAGCCGAGGTGCTCGGAAAAAAAGGCACTAGGGAGCCCAGGTGCTCTGGCACCAAGGCACCAGGGTGCCGAGGTGCTCGGGCGCCTAGGCTCCGGTGTGCCGAGGTTCTCAGGCGCCTGGGCTCCAAGGTGTCGAGTAGCTCGGGAGCCAAGGGACCGTGTGCCGAGGTTATCAGGCAAAGGGCTTCTGGGGTGCCGAGGTGCTCAGGCGCATGGGCACCGGTGTGCCGAGTTGCTCGGGCGCCAAGGGGCCGGGTGCCGGGGTTCTCGGGCGTCGGGCGTCCGGGGTGCTCGGGTGGGGTTTTGTGGGGGCATCGGACATCAATCACCAAGGCCACTGGGCGCCGTGGTGCTCGATCACCAAGGCACCGGGGTGCCAGGGTGCTCGGGACAACGGACATCGAGCGTTCTCATGGGGCATCGAGGGGGGTGCTCGAGCAAAAAGTGTTCTTGGTGTGCCGAAAGATACCCCAAAAGCTTCCCATAGGCTCCCAAGCTCATTACAAAATTTTTGATTTTTTCGAGTACCTCACCCCCCCTATAGTGCACTTATAGCAGTTTTGCCACCAACACCAGTAGATACAGGTCCTTTGGAGGCAGGTTATACAAAATTGAAACTTTTATTTTTGGAGTTCTAGTGAACCAAATCGCATGGGGTTTTTTTCTATTGCAAGTTTAGGATGTCAGGAATCCCCCAATTTTTTTTATTTTGAACTTTTCACACAAAAACCCGAAAATACCGGCCAATGCCATAATTGGTGTCGGGTGCTCCGAGGTGTCCAATTAAAAATTTTATTTTTGGAGCTCTAGTGATCCAAATTGCATGGGGTTTTTTCCTATTGCATGTTTAGGATTTTAGGAATCCCCAAATTTTTTTATTTGGAATTTTATCACAAAAATCCGAAAATATCGGCCAATCCCATAATTGGTGTTGGGTTATCCAGGGTGCCCGAGCACCGGTGTCCGGGGTGTCCGAGCACCCGTGTCCAAGGTGTCCAGGGTGTCCGAGCACTGTGTCCGAGCAACCATGTCCGAGGTGTCCAAGCACCCGTGTCCGCGATGTCAGCACCCGTGTCCGAGGTGTCCGAGGACCCGTATCCGAGGTGTCCGAGCACCCGTGTCTGAGGTGTCCGAGCACCCGTGTCCGAGGTGCCCGAGCACCTATGTCCGAGCATCCGAGGTGCCCGAGCACCCATGTCCGAGCATCCGTGGTGTTCGAGCTCCCATGTCCGAGCATCCGAGGTGCCCGAGCACCCATGTCCGACCATCCGTGGTGTCCGAGCTCCCATGACCGAGCACCCTTTTCTGAGGTGTTCGAGCACCCATGTCTGAGCATCCGTGGTGTCCGATGTGTCCGAGCACCCATGTTTGAGGCGCCCGAGCACCCATGTCCGAGGCGCCCGAGCACCCGTGAGCAAGCATCCGAGGTGTTCGAGCACCCTTGTCCGAGGTGTCCGAGCACCCGTGTCCTAGGTGCCCGAGCACCCATGTCCGATCATCCGAGGTGCCCGAGCACCCATGTCCAACCATCTAAGGTGTCCGAGCTCCCATGTCCGAGTGTCCGAGGTGTCCGAGCACCCATGTCCGAGCACCCATGTCCGTGGAGCCCGGGTACCCATGTCCGAGCATCCGAGG
>JBANSL010000008.1:61735372-61755372 GCA_037127255.1 Persicaria tinctoria | reverse complement strand
CCCAACTGAATTCTGGACTCCAACTATGCTTCAAAGAATAGCTTCAAAAATTGGAGATCCCTTGATGACTGATTCCTACACTGAGCAAAGATCAAAGCAACTGTATGCACGAGTTCTAGTAGAAATGGATTGTAGTGCAGAACTCAAAAGGGTGGTTCATATTGAATTTTCAGATGCCCCTGATCATACCTGTTTTATTGAGTATGAAAACTTGCCACCTAGATGTAATAACTGCACCTCTTATGGACATGAGACACTTAAGTGCCCAGCAGCTAGAAATACCACTCAGACGGAGAAAAGAAAGACTCACATGGAGAATGATTCTAATAGGCACAAGGGCAAGGGTCCACAGTCTAACTCCAACTCTGTCCCTCCTTCCCCAGCTGTCGATGAGAATCATCCTCATCCCTCACACCACATTTCCCATCTGCCCTCTCCAAGTGACTCTTCACTACAAATTGACCCCCCCCCCCTCCACCATCCTGCTCTACTCAACCTGGTCACTCACACTCTTCTTCCCCCTCATCCTCTAAAGCTCTACCTCCTCTCCTTCCCACCCCACCTGAAGGACTCCCCCCCATTATAACCATCCCCCCACACCCCCCCCTCTAACAATCTCTCCTCCCAACCCCCTGTGAAATCCCCTCCTATGATCTCTCAAAAAACTAAAGCCACTGTCAAGTCTACACTTTTCTCTTCCATTGACAGGATTAACAAAGCTTATCAAAAGAAAAAAGCCTCCCCTCCTCCCCCGGCTAGGGCTGTGGACCTACAATATGCCCAAGATGTGGCTAGGTATTCGTCTGCAAGATTGGAAAAGGAAATACAATGGATAGAGAAACAGAAAGGAACATATTCCTTGAAGCATACACAAGGACAAAAAAGGGTCACCTTTGCTGATCAAAACTTCTTTCGGGTTCTGGAACGCCTTGACCCCTCACATCATACTTCTGAAGCTATGGAAGTGCAGGAAAGTGCTAGGAAAACCCCTATGATAGGAAAGGATTGTACTGCACAAGAAGGAGCAGATAAAGGGCAACTACAACTAACATGGAATCAGGAGGATAAACATGACAAAATTAGGAGAAGCAGCAGGCTGAATAAGCAAAATAGCCAAGCTCCCCTGGTAGAACAAGCTGAAGCTGAATCTGAGGACAGTGATATAGAAAATCATAATGCAACTCAGGATTTTGGGGGCAGAGATGTGGTGTTAGGTCTCAAATACTGGCCAGTATATGGATGTGATAAGGACAACAATGGAGAAGGGCCTAGCACCCTTACTAAATCCTCTAAATGATAGTTGCTTCTTGGAATGTTAGAGGTTTTGGCAGCGCCACAAAACATAAGGCTGTCAGAGAATCACTTAGAGAAAATAATATTGTTTTTATGGGTATTTTGGAGACAAAGCTTGATGAGAATAAGCTACAGGTGATTATGAAAAATGGGTTTGATAATTGGAGCTACCTACATAATTTTAATCAAAGCCCTGCAGGAAGAATTGTTATCATATGGAATTCTCAGAAAGTGGACCTTGAGGTTTTTAAAGTCACTGAGCAGCTCATTAGTGGGAGACTAACTTGCAAAACCACTAGGAAATCCTTCTTTATTGCCCAAGTATATGGGTTACACACCATTGTCAAGAGAAGAGGCCTTTGGAATGATTTAAGAGTTGAAATGAATGCCAGACCTGGTCCCTGGATTGTTCAAGGAGATTTTAATGCTATCATGAGATCATGTGAAAGAAGGAATGGGAACACTGTCACAGCTTATGAAGTGGCTGATCTATGGGATGTATGTACTGAACTTGACCTTCATGATGCTATGAGTCAAGGTATGGATCATACTTGGTTTAAAGGTCAAAAATCCACAAAAATTGATAGAGTCATGATTAATGGGATTTGGGACTCCCTAAGCTTACACTGCCATGCCCATTTCTTAATCCCTCGCCCCTCTTTTGATCATGTACAAGTTTTAGTGGAGGTACTTGACCAACAAACCTTTAAACCAAGGCCTTTTAAGTATTTCAATATGTGGGCCAAAGCTGAAAATTTCCAACAACTAATAACAGAACACTGGACCTTCCATGGTAATGGGTCTAAACAGTTTATACTTTGCAAACTTCTTTATGGCCTTAAAATTCCTTTAAAGCAGTTGAATAAATCTCAGTTTTCACATATAAAGGAAAGAGCTTCAGCTGCTGAGAAAGATTATGAAACTGCCTTCTTAGCTGTTAGGAATGACCCGAACTCTGATGAGCTCTTAAATTCCCTTAACTTTAGTAAAAAGAAAGCTTTAAAACTCAAAGAAGCTAAGCTGAATTTCTACTCCCAACTTGCAAAGACAAAACACAGTTTTGAGGGAGATAGATGTACTGCCTACTTTCATGGTGTGATGAAAAAGAATATGAAAAGAAACCATGTGAGTTCTTTGATAAAAGAAGACGGAAATCCTACTTTGTCCATTGATGAGGTTGAACAGCAATTTGAAATCTTCTATAAACAACTCCTAGGATCTGAATTAGACACTGAAAATGTTGTGCAAAGATACATTACTGATGGTGGTTCTGTACTGAGTAATGAAAAGCATATGGAGCTGATAAAGCCAATTTCCCAGGAGGAAATCAAAACCACCCTATGGAGCATAGGTGATGATAAATCACCTGGACCTGATGGTTTCACCTCCAAGTTTTTCAAAGACTCCTGGGAAACAACAGGGCAACATTTTACTATGGCTGTGTTAGAGTTCTTCAGTTCTGGTAGTCTTTTAAAGCAAACTAAACATACTTCAATTGCCCTCATTGCTAAGAAAAATAACCCCTCCTCTGTGTCTGATTTTCGTCCCATCTCTTGCTGTAATGTCTTTTACAAGGTTATCACTAAAATACTTGCTAGCAGACTAGGCCCTGTACTGAAAGATGTCATTTCTCCCTCCCAAATTGGCTTTATAGAAGGTAGAGCTATGTGTGAGAATGTTATGCTTCTGCAGGAACTTATTAGGAAATATACTAGGAAAAGGATTAGCCCTCGGTGCATTCTGAATCTGGATATCAAGAAAGCTTATGACACTTTATCTTGGAAATTTGTTAAACAAATGTTAACCTTTCTTAATTTCCCTGATAAGTTCATCTGCTGGATTCTAGAATGTATTTGTTCAACTTCCTTCTCTCTTAATGTGAATGGTAAATTGCATGGTTTCTTCCCAGGTAAGAGAGGGTTAAGACAAGGAGATCCTATCTCTCCCCTCATCTTTGTGCTTTCTGTTGAATATCTGTCCAGAGTCCTAAGGTGTAAAACTAGACTCCCAGGTTTTAAATTTCACCCCAAATGTGATGCTCTTCAATTGTCCCATATTGCCTATGCTGATGATATTGTTTTACTATCTAGAGGTGATAAGGAATCTATGTGTATACTTCTAGATGCTCTAGATCACTTCTCGGCAGTATCTGGGCTAAACTTAAACCCCACAAAATCTTCATATTATCTAGCAGGGGTTAACAATTCAGACAAAATGTATTTGACAAACAGATCTGGTTTTTCACAAGGAGAATTCCCTTTTAGATACCTTGGCATTCCCATTTCCTCAGGCAAACTCACAGTATCTCAATTCTCCCCTCTCCTGGACAAAATTCTTACAAACTTTAGTTATTGGAACTCTAAAACTTTGTCATATGCAGGAAAGGTTGAGCTGATCAGATCGGTTATACAGGGGATTCAAGCTTTTTGGTTTTCTATGGTTCCTTCCCCTTCTACTCTTATTGATAACATTAACAGACTTTGTGCTAAATTTTTGTGGAAGTCTCACAGGATAAAATGGAAAGATGTATGTCTTCCCAAAGAAGAAGGTGGATTGGGTTTAAAAGATTTAAAAACTTGGAATGATGCCTTCCTCTCTAGACTTCTGTGGGACATAATCAGAAAGAAAGATAGCCTATGGATAAGATGGATCCATCATCAGTATTTACACCAAGGAAGTCTGTGGAATTGGCAAGTTCATTGTAAGAATGACTCTCCTCTTGTTAAAAAAATCCTATCTATTAGAGATGCTTTACTGTCTTCCACAGGTTCCATTGGTGAGGCTACTAGCACCATTCAAAGCTGGGTACATGGAGGGCATTTCAGCATTGAAGAAGCATATAACTTTTTCAGAAGGAAAGCTCCCAAACCCCCCTGGTTTTCTGTTGTATGGGATAGAAAAATACTTCCCAAACATTCCTTCATTCTGTGGTTGGCGGCTAAGAGGAGGCTGGCAACAAATGACCTCATTAGATCAAGGGAAGTTCCCCCAAACTGTCATCTTTGTAATCAAGCAGCTGAATCTCATGAACACTTGTTCTTTGCTTGTGATTTCTCTTCCAATATTTGGTCACAGATTAAAGGATGGCTTGGAATCTGGAGGGGGATGAATACTATCAGCAGTGGGCTCAAATGGTTAAAGAAAGAAGCAAGAGGGAAGGGATGGTACTCCAAAGCAAAGAGAACAGCTTTTGCAACAACAGTGTACCTGATTTGGAAGGCTAGAAATGAGAAACTATTCGAAAACAAATGCAAGAGCACAGCTGAGATCACTCACTTGATAAAGATACATGTCTACAAGGTGCTCCAGCATGACTTCTCCATGCACTTCTCCACCTCAACTACACTTCGAGAGGAAGCTGTACACATCAATGGAACCACAACATTGGCCGAAGCACCTACTGAGCACCTACCAAGGATAACATAGAAGGACTTACAACTTAATTATAGGTTTTAAACTCCTTATGTTTTCAGAGGGTACCCCTTTTTGCTTACCTCTGGTTCTGTATGTGGGTTGTTATTAGATAACTTCGGCCTACTCCTTGACTAGCTTCAAAAAGGAGTATTTTTGGAAATTAGGTGTGCTAAGGTTGGGTATTTGTAATTCTCTTGATGGCCGAGCCGAAGGGAGAATTATGAATGCACAATCTTAGGGTGCGGGTCCGAATTCCGATAGCCTTGGCTTGAAGTAAATGGAGTTGCACCGAACCTTAGGTTCAACACACCCCTTTAGATGGTTTGCGACTTCAAGTTGTCAACCATAATTTTGGTCTTAGCCTATATAGCCCACGGGCAAGGCTCCACTAGACTCTTGTAAATATTTCCATGTCTTTTTAATACAATTAACCTTTAAAATAAAAAAAAAAAATAAAAATTGAAAGAGCTCTCAGTCAGAATCTTGAAAGAGCTCTCAGTCAAGCGGGTGGTTAGAGAGAGAAACTCTCAAAGAAGGTTTTCCTTCTTGCCTTCCCCCTTGCTCCGGCACGCTCATTCCGACCACTTTCTCGGTTTTTCCGGCCACCCCCATAGCTGGAAACGCCTCTCCTTCTCCCCTTCTCCCCCCCCCCCCTCCCCCTCCTCCTCCTTTCCAGTTTCTCCAAACGTTCCCCCTGTGTACTGAACTGCCATTAAAGGCATTCAATTGAGCTACCAACCGGTAGGTGAAGCCATTAAAGCTTGCCTAGCGGGTTTATAACATCGTCCACCTCTCTCTTCCTCCTATCGAATCTCTCGCATTTTGGCCCCTGTGTAAAGTTCAGGTGGTCCTCCCCCTCAGGCGGCGGCGCCGTCACCAGGGAAGAGGCTCCCAGCCTCGTATCGGAAAATTTTTCAAACCTGCAACTAGCCGTTACCTACAGGAAATAGCCGTTACCTCACATTGAACTAGCCGTTGGGCTCTCTAACGGTCACCTGTTTTTCAAAATTAACAGGTTTGACCAAGCGTTGACCTACCACTTCCCCCTCCTCTGACTCTCAAGGCTGTTGACGGAGCTGCTAGTACTCCGGCACCGGCGTTCCCATCATCCCGTCTTCGGCACTTTTCCAACTCTTCTTGTTCCTACTCTCCTTCCCCTATCTCTTCCCCACCTTCTCTTGGCTCGGAAACAACCACTGGTGAACAGTGCACCTGAGAGAAAATTGTTTGGGGGGAAGCCTGCTACACTCCGACCCCGATTCCAAGACCGCTCTTCTACTCAGACTTCATTCCCGGTGTCCCAGCCTTACAAATTGTACGCACTACTCCCTGAGAAGGAAACCCCCAAATCTGGAGCTAGGGTTCCTGACGAACTCTCGTTTTCCTTAGTTTCTCAGATACGACCACCCTATTCTGATCCAAACTCCAAATTGAGCCCTTCCTCACCTTCCCCCCACCACTGCGAGCTTCCAGCCTTGCGAATTCCTGGGTTGGAATCCTATACAAAAAACCCCCATTTTCTAGGTCGTTGACCTGGAAGACTCACCTGTGAGATCACCTTCTGGGACCCGAATCCGAAAATTGCCTACACCTCCCTTCTCCCCCATACCGTCTCTCTCCACCACCTTACCAATTTCTCCATCTATTTCGTAGTAAAGAAACCCCCAATTTCTTGAGTGGTTTTAACCTAATATCGGTTGAGTAGCAAGTTCAATCATTGGGGTCACGAATACGCTAAGATAACGCAAATTGACTCCCGATTTTTATTTGCATACACTTCTTAGACCTGCAGCCTTGAGAATTGAAGGAGCAATAACGGGGTTCACAAATCCCTGAATTCTAGGGTTTACGGTCGACAATGAGTGAAGAACAGGTGCCAGAACCAAGACGACGATCCTTCCGCCATGCTGATTTGGAGAAATTAAGGGCCACATGTCTCACACCGACGCCAATTGCTGGTGCTCATGAAGGAAGCCCGACAAAGATGACCGTGTTGGGTTTCCTTCTAAAGAACAAGCCTTCTTCTTCAGATGTGCGAGGGGCCGATCAACAACCCAAGAACTCCATGTCCCCAGGTTCGTCCCCGACTACTGCCTTCTCACCTTATCAAACAAAAGAGGTAACTCTCTCTTCTTCCCTTCCCCCGGATAAAGCCGGGTCCTCTAGTATAGGAACTGTGATGTAGAAGACTCCAATGGAGGAGCAATGTCATGATTATGTGATTATGAAGATCCCTATGGAGGGACAAATTGATTGTTCTATGGTAAAGAAGATCCCAATAGAGGGACATCTCAATTCTTCTAATGTTTGTGCTCAAAAGATCCCAATGGAGGGACAAATCTCTGTTTCTTCCTCTCCTACCTCTAACCCAACCAACACTGCAAACCCGGATGTTCAATCTATGGATAAGCTCCCTAATGACATTCTAGCAGATGCAAATTCTGCCCAGGATGTGAGCCTGATCCCTGCATCTGGTGCCCCTCTGCCTACTCAGGTTTCTACCAACTCTGACCCTAATCCCTCTCCTGCTCCTCACATTATCCCCCCCCCCACTCAACCTGATCTGTCCACCTCTGCTACCACTTCTATGTTGAACCCCCCCTCTGGCCAAGCCACACAAGAACCAACTCCTGCAGAAGCCTACAATAAAAACAGTGGTGGCTCAACTAACATGGCCCCCCCCACCCTATCACACACCAATCCTACTCCTCCCCAAGGGGTATGGGCCCTAAACCACAATCTGACTGGTCAACACAGAAAGAGTAGAGGCCTCAGGCTTGAATATGAAGCATCAGGCCAAGGGGATACAATAAAGGCATCAAGAAAGGACTGTCTATCTTTAGAAGAAGCTTGGGGATACTCCCTAGTGGGATATGTAGTAGGTCGTTTCCCAGGACTGCAGACAATAGGAAAAATTAAGGAAAATTGGCCTAAACACCTTTTTAACAACCAAGGTGGTTAGTTGATGTTTAAATTCTTCTCAGAGGAGGATAGAGAAACTGTCTTGATGAAGGGCCCTTTTACTGGTCCTGGCTACACTATGTTGCTGAAGTGTGTTCCACCAAGATTCACGTTTGACAAAGCACATTTCTCTAAACACCAAGTGTGGATCAGAATACACAAACTACCAACTGAGTTTTGGACACAAACCATGTTGCAAAGGATTGCTACTAAGATAGGTGACCCCCTGATGACAGACTCTTACACAGAGCATAGGTCCAAGCAACTTTATGCACGGGTTTTGGTGGAAATGGACTGCATTCTGGATCTTAAGCATGCAATTCATATAGAGTTTGATGACGCCCCTGATCATACTTGTTTCATTGAATATGAAAACCTCCCACCAAGGTGCAATAATTGCACATCTTATGGACATGAAACTAATAAATGTCCAGCAGCTAGGAATACAGCTCAGGCAAGGGGCAATCAAGGCTCTCAGAGTTCAACTCAGACTATAGGTTCATTGCACACACCCCCCTCTTCCACCACTCACAAACATCCCAACCCTTCTGCCAACATGGAACCTAACCCTGCTTCCCAACCCCCTCCTACCACTCCTGTTTCTGACTTACAGTCCTCTGGACAGGGTGCAACCTCTTCTCACCCTTCTACCTCTGTCAACCATCTCCCCTCCTCATCCAATTCACAACCCCCACTACTTCCTACCCCTCCAAAAGGCTTACCCCCTATTATCACACTCCCCTTTCCTAACACAAACTCACCCTCTCTGCCCTCACAAAGATCCTCCCCCCCTGTCTCTCAATCCACAAGAGCCAATGTTAAATCCTCCCTCTTCTCATCTATTGATAGGATAAACAAGGCCTACCAAAAGAAGAGAGCTCCCTCCCCTCCCCCTGCTAGAGCTGTTAACCTGAAATATGCCCAGGATGTTGCAAGATATCCCTCTGATAAATTAGAGAAAGAGATGCAATGGATTGAAAAACAAAAAGTGGTTGGAGGCAAGGCAAAAGGTACTAACCAGAAAAGGGTTACCTTTGCAGATCAGAACCCTTTTCAAGCTCTAGAATGTCTTGATCCCTCTCAACCCTTACCTGAGGACACACTGGTGTCTAACCAAAAAGAACTGCAACAAGAGCAATTACAGTTAGTATGGCACCCACCTGACAATACAGATAAGGTAAGAAGGAGTAGTAGGTTGAATAAAACTGAGCCTGCACATACAATGACATTAGAACCTACAGAGAGCTCAAAGGATAATTATTTAGACTTGGACAAGGAGGTTTTTGGAGTTGACAAGAGGCAACTGGTCATAGGACTGAAGTACTGGCCTATTCAAGGACATAGAAAGGAAGATGATCATGGATAAGGGCCTAGCACCTTTCATAAAACTTCTAAATGATTATTGCCTCTTGGAATGTTAGGGGTTGGAGCAGCACCCCCAAACAAAAAGTTGTGAAGGAGTTTTTAAGAGAGAGAAATATTGTTTTCCTTGGGATTCTAGAGACAAAGTTGGATGATAACAAACTGAAAGGTATTATGAATAAAAGTTTCAACCAGTGGAGATACGTACACAACTTTGATCATAGTGATGCAGGTAGAATTGTTATTTTGTGGGATAATCAAAGAGTGCACTTTAGAGTTCATTTGATCACTGACCAGATGATATGTGGAGAGATCGGTTGTATTGCTACTGGAAAATCATTCTTTTTGGCCCAAGTTTATGGCCTGCACTTAGTTGTCAAAAGGAGAGGGCTATGGAATTATTTAAGACTAGTAATCAGTGGTATGCCTGGACCATGGGTAGTTCAGGGTGACTTCAATGCCATTATGAGATCTTATGAGAGGAAGAATGGATCCACTGTAACTGCTTATGAAATTTCTGACCTATTGGATGTCTGCATGGAATTGGATCTACATGATGCAACTAGCCAAGGATTGGAGCATACATGGTTTAAAGGGAGAAAATCTACAAAGATTGACAGAGTCATGATAAATGGGGAATGGAATACACAAAATCTGCACTGCCATACCACTTTCCTCCTCCCCAAACCCTCTTTTGACCATGTGCAAGTTGTAACTGAAGTACTGGAGCAGCAGCAAAGTAGCAACAAGCCTTTTAAGTATTTCAATATGTGGAGCAAAGCTGAAGATTTTGATCAAATCATTCAAGAAAACTGGAAATATCTAGGCAGAGGCTCTGATCAGTTTGTGTTGTGTAAGCTCCTCCAGGGTATGAAAAGACCCCTCAAATGGTTGAATAAATCTCAATTTTCAAATATTAGAGAAAGAGCTAATACTGCAGAAAAGGAATATGAAAATGCTTTTCTAGATGTTAGGAGTAACCCCACTTGTGACTCCCTTCTGAACATTTTGGAAAATGCTAAGAAGAAGGCATGTATACTTAGAGATGTTGAGTACAAATTCAACTCCCAATTGGCTAAAGCTCGGCATACCTTTGAGGGAGATAAGAGCTCTGCTTACTTTCATGGCCTAATGAAGAAAAACATGAAGAGAAACCATGTAAGCAAACTCATTAAACAAGATGGAACAGAGACTATGTCTTTACAAGAAGTAAGTGAGCAGTTTGTGAATTTTTACCAAAGTCTCCTTGGAGAAGATGTGAATACAGAGGATGTCAACAGAAGATATATTGTAGAGGGTGGTCCTTTGCTCAGTAATGATAAACATGAAGAGTTACTCAGACCTGTTAATGCTGAAGAAATCAAAGCCACCTTATGGAGTATTGGAGAGGAGAAGTCCCCTGGACCTGATGGCTACACTTCAAAGTTCTTCAAAGATACCTGGGATAAAACTGGCCTCCACTTCACTAAAGCAATCCTTGAATTTTTCTCCTCTGGTTCCCTTTTGAAGCAATCTAACCACACCTCTATAGCCCTGATTGCTAAATCCAACTCTGCCAATACAGTCAATGACTATAGGCCTATCTCATACTGTAATGTGACTTATAAAGTTATTGCAAAATTGCTCACAAATAGATTAGGGCCTGTGCTTAAAAACCTAATCTCTCCTTCTCAAATAGGCTTCCTGGAAGATAGAGCCATGTCTGAAAATATATTTCTTCTACAGGAACTTATTAGGAGATATACTAGGAAAAGAATCAGCCCTAGATGTATTCTGAACCTAGACTTAAGAAAGGCATATGACACTATCTCCTGGAAATTCATAAATCAAATGCTTGTCCACCTGAACTTTCCTCCTGTCTTCATATATTGGGTGATGGAATGTGTGTGCTCCACCTCATTTTCTGTTAATGTAAATGGTAGCCTGCATGGTTTCTTTCTGGGTAAAAGAGGGCTTAGACAAGGGGATCCTATATCCCCCCTGCTTTTTGTCCTATCCCTGGACTATTTGTCTAGGCTACTGAGATGTAAAACCAGAAACCCTGCATTTAAATTTCACCCTAAATGTGACCTTCTTAAGATATCTCACTTGGCATATGCTGATGACCTGATCTTATTGTCTAGAGGTGATAAAACTTCTATGTGTGTGCTACTAGATTGCCTAGATCATTTTTCTGCAGTTTCTGGTTTGCAAATTAGCCCCACCAAATCGTCTTATTATTTGGCTGGTGTAAAATCAGAAGATAAACTCTATTTGGCTAACAGAACTAACTTCTCATAAGGCTCCTTCCCTTTTAGATATCTAGGAATCCCAATTTCCTCAGGTAAGCTCACTGTCTCCCAATTCTCTCCCCTCCTAGACAAAATGCTCACAAATATAAGCTACTGGAACTCCAAAACATTATCCTATGCAGGAAAAATAGAGCTCATAAGGACTGTGCTTAAAGGAATACATGCCTTCTGGTTTTCAATTGTGCCCTCTCCTGCAACTTTAATAGATAATATTAATAGGATTTGTGCGAAATTTTTATGGAAATCTCATAGAGTTAGATGGAGAGATGTGTGTTTGCCTAAAGAGGAGGGAGGGCTTGGTTTAAAGGATTTAAAAACATGGAATGAGGCTTTCCTTTCTAGATTTCTATGGGATATTTTAAACAAAAAGGATAGCCACGGATTAGATGGATACATCATCAGTACCTAAACCAAGGGAACATTTGGAACTGGCAAGCCCACCCTAAAAATGATTCTCCCCTCATCAAAAATTTGTTAGCTATCAGGGATATTGTACTAACAAATGCAGGTTCTCAAGAGGAAGCAAGCATCATTCTGCATAGTTGGATACAGGAAGGGAAGTTTCAAATCAAAGCAGCATACAATTTCTTCAGAAGGAAGGTCCCAAAACCACCATGGCAATCAGTTGTATGGGATAGATTTATTCTCCCCAAGCATTCCTTCATACTATGTCTGGCCACAAAGAGAAGGCTTGCAACAAATGATCTCATAAAATCGAGGGAAGTCAGTTTAAACTGTCATTTTTGCAACTTAACTATTGAATCTCATGAACACATATTCTTCTCTTGTGACTTCTCCTCTAATGTATGGACGCAGATCAAAAATTGGCTTGGAATTTGGAGAGGGATGCATACACTAAAGAGTGGTCTCAAGTGGCTCAAGAAAGAAGCTAAAGGAAAAGGGTGGAGATCCAAGGCCAAGAGAGTGGCCTTTGCTGCAACAGTCTACCAAATCTGGAAAGCAAGGAATGAGAAAGTCTTCGAGAACAAGTGCAAAAGTGAAGATGAGATAATACACTTGATCAAGACACATGTATACAGAGTTCTTCAACATGACTTCTCACTGCACTTTGCATCTTCAACTTCCCTATCCCAAGACTGCATTCAACATAATGAAGAAGTGCACACTACGAGCTGAAGATCAAGAAGACCCCACATACAAGACCATTGTTTTTAATATCTAAAGGCCATCTCCTTTTTGTAATGCCTTGTAATTTCTGGTCTGTATGCTTTTGTATAGCCTCGGCTAACTTGAAGGTTTCTTCTTTAGATGATCATTTTTGGATCTGGGTGTGCTAGAGTTGTGTGAGTGTAAATCTCTTGATGGCCGAGCCGAAGGGAGATTTATACTTACACAACTTTAGGGTGTGGGTCCGACCTCTGATAGCCTTGGCTTGAAGAAACAGGAGTTGCACCGAACTTAGAGTTCAACACACCACATGGATTGGAACAACTTAGTTGTCTCCATGATTTTGGTTCTTAAGCCTACTAGAGCCCACGAGCAAGGCTTCCCACATCTTGTACATACTCTCCGTGTTATTTTCAATACAAATTAACCTTTAAAATCAAAAAAAAATTGAAAGAGCTCTCAGTCTGTCAATCCTTACAATGTCTGGACCTGGTAAGTTTCCCCGTGTTGAGTCAAATTAAGCCACAGGCTCCACTCCTGGTGGTGCCCTTTGTTGTGAGCTGAATCTGCCATGTTTTACAGTAACTTTTATATCGATTTCTGTATACATTTCATACATTTGGGTTAAGATAGTACAGAATCTATGTAGTTTATGTTTATTTGCCAAATTATGGAATCTACACCAGTTTCTGTTTAATTCGCAGAAATCGAGGCGCTTTACAGCAATTCTACAGAAGGTCGGAAAAGCTCGGAAAACCACTACAGAAGTCCAAGGTCAAAGCAGCGGAACCACTCGAATCAAGCCAAGAACCCAAGCTACTCGATATCGAGTAAGCCCCAGTCGACATAGACAAGCTTGGCCGACCAGTCTTGATCGACGAAGCCTGATCGAGAAAGCCAGACACCCAGCTCCGGAAGTCTACTCGACCTCGACAAGCACTACTCGAGGTCGACAAAGCCCAGCACCACCACCCGGAGTCAACGAGGAGAAGAGCTGCCCGAGAAGCGGAGGACGAGAAGCCGAGCAAAACCCAACTCGATCTCGACAAGAGTTGGTCGAGATCGACGAGCCCCTGAGCCATGATCCGGAGCCCATCGAGGAGAGCTGCTCGAGAAACCCTAGTCGGCAAGCCATCCTACTCGAGATCGACTAGGGTCACTCGAGGTCGACTAGCACCTTGAGTCCTTGTCCGAGCCAGTCGAGCACACCAACCCGAGGAAGCCCAGTTGAGCCGCCCTAGTCGAGATCGACTACGACTGGTCGAGATCGACGAGCACCAGTGAGCCAGAGTCCGAGCCACATCGAGCAGAGTCAAGCCAAGCCGAAGAGCCCAACTCGAGGTCGAGGAGACCTACTCGAGGTCGAGTAAGACCGTGTTCCAGAAGCTTCTCGACGTGGCCTGTCCGAGTAGAATTGGCTTTGCTTGGGCGTGAAGGCGGAAGATTCTATCCTATTACATCAAGTTCTATCAAAGGAGACAAGATCTATCAACATCATGAAGACCTACCATAATTAGTTTTATCCTTTCCTTATGGATTTATTTCCTTAAAACATTTATTTATCTTTTAGCAATTTAGATATAATTTTAGATAGAGATAGATATCTTCTTTCCTAGATTAGCTGGGGAATGAAGGCTATAAATAAGGCCCTAGGGGCTCAGTTTTAAGCATTGAATTTCGGAGAAAAGTAGTTAGTTCCATTCAGAGATACAGTTTAGGAGTTTAAGGTTTTTAAGGTTTTGGCTTACAGCGAAAGTTGATTGCCAAGATTGTAAAGGCTTTGAATTTAGTTTATGCAATTCAGTTTCTTTTCATCAATCAATGTCTTTTATTGCAATGAGGCGTGAGTAGTCCACCCACTTCTGGGGCTGGGGTGAGCCCGACGGTGGCCATGTGAGGCGATGCGATAAAGGTCAGATCTTTTTGTGCGATTCATCTTCTTTCCCTATGAGCATGATTCTTTTGCGAGAGTTGAAGGTGATCCTTGTTTGTATTATTGAAGCGAAAGTGATCTTAATGCAACTTGGATTAATTATGTGAAAAAGGGTTAGTAACAATTAGGGTTTATGCGAAAATCTCTATATGCTTATTTGTTAATGACGAAAGTTATTTGATGGAAAGCATGATCTTTTATGCCTTTATGTGTTGTTTTACATGGTTATCGTTGTGGTGTTGAAACCCTGGTCTTGGAGGTCTTTTAGCATATTGAGTTAATTTCTGTCAAATTTCTGAATTTTGTCGAAAACTTTGCGATTTTGTGTTTTCTGTTTCTTGTCGACGTAGACAAGGCTTAGTCGAGATCGAGTACCATCTTGTAAATCTCGACGAGGGTTTGTCTTAGTCGAGTTGGTGATCTTCTGCTTTTATCGATTTACAGTTTCTGTTGACTTGTCTCTTGTCGATCTCGAGTAGACATAGTCGAGATCGAGTAGCTTGTCTTCGTCGAGTTGCTTTGTTTTCGTTTTCTGAGTTACTGTTGTCGACCACCTTTGTCTATCTCGAGTTGCTGTCGTCGAGATCGACCAGTCTGCTGATTTGCTTTTCGTTTCTGCTTTACTTCTGCTTTGCTTTGTTACTTCCTTTGCTTTATTTTCTGTCTTTAGTTTCTGTCTTTGCTTTGTTTTTATTGCCCTTGCCGGGTTATTTGTTTCTTTCTTTCTGTTTCTGCAATTCTGTCTGTTCTGCTGCTTTTGTGAGAATTTACAGCTACCTGAGAATTGCTGACGTGCTTCCTCGTGGATTCGATCCTGACTTTCTCTTACTGCATTGGAGGAGTCTTGTATTTATTTGCTGAGGCCTGAGTCTGGTTTGATCTATTTCGTTATATTTCATACTCGATTTCTCCTTACAACAAATTGGCGCCGTTGCCGGGGAAGCAATCAATCGCGCCTTAGGTAGTCAGTTATCACTGTTTCTTTGAGTTATATTGCAGGTGTATGCGTCGTTCTGGTCAAACACCTGAGTTTGACAGCTTAGACGAACCGGAGCGCTACCTACACATCCACTCCAAACTCAAAAGGATCATGGCGGCCGCTGAAACACAGGAACAGCTGATCGCTAGGCTTACCAGGGAACTAGCCGCAAGAGATGCTGCTATCAACGCTAAAGATGCTGCTATCGCCGCTGAGAGAGCAGCAAGGGAACAAGCACAGGCTGAGCTTGCCCAGTATCCAACCACGGCAGAGGACTACATGCACCCAACTCTCGTCGTGCCTGAATCGGCGATTCTAATCCCTGAAAACTCTTTTGAAATTCGCACTCAGTTTCTTATTGAGCTTAAAAATAATGCATTTTACGGCAGATTTAATGAGTGTCCTCTTGAACATATTACTAATTTTCATGATATGTGTCGTACTCTTGCAGAAGGTACAACTCTGGAATATGTCAAGATGAAAGCTTTCCGTTGGTCGCTCGCTGGACCTGCACTGAAATGGCTGGAAGGGCTGAAGGCAAAATCACTCACAACCTGGGCCCAAGTAGAGCAAGAGTTTCTGAACAAATTCTTCCCACCTGCCAAAACAGCACATCTCCGCCAGAAAATCACCGCCTTTAAACAGCAGAAAGGGGAACCGCTGGCAAGGGCATGGGAGCGCTATAAGGAACTGCTGCGATCTTTCCCTACTCATGGACAGCCACCCTACATCATTCAGGAGATCTTCTTCAACTCTCTTGATCAAGTCACTAAGGACAGAATCAACAATTATACTCGCTACGAGTATCTGACAATGCCACCAAGTGACGCATGGGGAGTGCTGGAGAAGCTCACTACTTACGACAACAAGTATGGGTCTACTGCAACTTTTGAAGAGAACCATACGCCAGGCCAGCACCATCCATGCCCCTCTATGAGCCATCAAAAGAGATTGATCCAGATGTCAGGGAGCAATACTATAGAGATCAGAATAGGAAGCTCATCAAACAAGTCAAATATCTCTCTGTCAACCAGCCTTGCATAGAATGCGGATCGCAAAGGCACACCACTCCTGAGTGCCCACACACAGAGCAAGTCAGGCTGGCAGAGCAACATGAGGATGCAGCTTACGTAGGGGGTCCCAATCGCTACATGGGGGACCAAAGGTTTCAGCAACCACAGTAGAACCAAGGTGTCCCTAGGAATCCCCCGCCCTACAGAGCTCCAGGACATCCAGAAAGGGACCAGAAAAAGGATGATATACAGCTGGTCCTGGAGGAAATATGGAGAAACCACACAGAAACTAGGCAGTCCTTCAACTCCGTCTATACTCAGATGCAAGGTGTCAACTCTAGGCTTGGGGAAATGGATATATGGCGGAAAACAGTTGATACACAGATTGGTCAGCTAGCCACAGGAATCCCCAAACAGTCAGGCGCGCTCCCTGGATCTTCAGAACCAAATCCTAAGGGAAAGACTGGACACATCGCCGCTGTGAAACTCAGAAGCGGCCATCAACTGCAAGAGCCAGAGGTCGGAAAACAGCAAGACAGCGAGGAACAGCAAGTTGAGGTCGACAAATCTCTAGTCGATCTCGACCAGATCCCAGTCGATCTCGAGTAAAGCTTACTCGACCTCGACAAGAATCTTCAGAAACCTTCGTCTGCGCCGAACAACAACTCGACTGCACCCAACTTGGTCGAGGTCGACAAAGGCCTTGTCGATGTCGACGAGCCCCTGATCGAGAAATCTGCAGCAACTCCGACGTCTGTTCTGGCTCCGAATCAGAAAAAGAAGCTGCCTTTCCCCACAAAATCTCTAAAGGATCCAGCGGAGAAAAAGTTTCAGCGCTTCATCAAGATGCTTCAGAAGCTGAACGTCACCATCCCCTTCACAGAAGCTCTCAATGAAATGCCGTCCTACGTCAAGTTCCTGAAGGAGATTCTGAGCAAAAGGCGATCGATGGCGGAAATCACAAAGGAGTGCAGCCATCTGGACATATTGGAGAAGAGGTCGGATCCAGGTAAGTTTGCTATAACTATTGGATTTGGTCCATACAAAATTAATGCCCTATGTGATCTTGGAGTTTGTGTTAGTATTATGCCTTTAACGATTTGGTCCAAGATTAAGATAGGTGCCCTGGAGCCTGTGGATGCTAGACTTTATATGACCATTTTTGGCGACGGTGGATGCCAATATAAGCGTAAGGAAAGGAGTGCTCACCTTCAACATCAGTGATGAGGTCATTGAGTATTCCTTTAACAAAACTGAAAGGCATACGGGTCCATTGGAAGAGGTCAAATCTATCTCAGCTGGCTACATCACCTGCGGGGAACCTAAGGTCAGAAATATGACCCCTGAGGAGATAGAAAAGAGAGACATGGAGGCCCAGGTGGAGGAGATCATGGCAATCCTCAAGGAGAACAAAGGGACTAAGTATGGGGTTAAGATCGACTAGACCATAGTCGATCTCGACCAGACCAAGGCGACTCCACCCGCACCGGCCTCGTCGAGCAGCAAACCAGTCGACGAGTCATCCTACTCGACCTCGAGTAAACTTGTCGAGGTCGACCACCAATCGGGGAGCCAGGATCCTGCTTCCTCGACACTGACGACTCCATCACCAGAGCTCTTGTCGATCTCGAGGAGCTTACTCAATGTCGACCAGCATCAGGCCTCCTCGACTCCAGCAATCTCGGCCAGTCCACCTCCAGTCAAGCAAAACTTGTCGATCTCGACCAGTCTCGTCGAGGTCGACCACCAGTCGGCGCCACCAGACCCTGTTTTCTCGAGGAGCAAGCCACCAAAGCCAGAGCCCTACTCGACCTCGAGTAGGCTACTCGATGTCGACGAGCCGCCTTCTTCATCAACTTCTGCCTCTTCGACCATACCACCACCAGAGCCAGCAGCCTCGTCGATCTCGAGGAGCCCTAGTCGAGATCGACCAAACACCGTGGTCCCCGATTCCGTCTCTGCGAAGGTGAGCCAAGGTATGGATCTTTCTTCTCCTATTTCCATTAAAGATTTATCTATACATGGGAGAGGTCTGCCTTGGTATGTGTGATTGTGCAGGATTTCCAATGATGAGCCT
Organism: Persicaria tinctoria; assembly: GCA_037127255.1. Taxonomy (NCBI): domain Eukaryota; kingdom Viridiplantae; phylum Streptophyta; class Magnoliopsida; order Caryophyllales; family Polygonaceae; genus Persicaria; species Persicaria tinctoria. The sequence goes on along the minus strand of JBANSL010000008.1, from coordinate 61,736,921 downwards.
AAGGAGTATGAAGTTGGAGACAAGCTCTATGTCTCTAAATCAAAGGATCATTGGTTTCCCACCAAATTCAACAAGAAGCGGATGGGACCGTTCGTGGTGAACAAGATCCATTCTGGAGGATTACAGCTGATGGACAAGAATGGAGTCTTATTTGAGGCCCAAGCTACATGGGCCCTGCAGATGCCACCTTAAGAATTAATGGAAAGTCGGCCTAGCGACTATAAAATCTAGAGCATGTACATAGACTTTTTTAGGACATTTGAGACATTGTTTTTGCTTGTTTTTGGTTTTGAACATTTTTTGTTTGTTTTGTTGTTTCTATTATGGGTATATGTCTTCTACTTTTCAGGTCAATGGATAGAACCAAGACTTACTCGGACTAGGAGGTGCTGTAGTCGAAATTATAAGGCTCTGCACACATGTCTTGTGAGTTTCTTTCTTTACCCTTTACCTTGTTTTTTTATACAATGAGGACACTGTAATGTTTAAGTATGGGGTGGGGGAAGGGCTTACTTTGTGCATATTGATCATATTTGAAATTACTTGTGCATTATTTCTTAGAATTGCTACATGGCTATTTTGGAATTCATTATTGACTTATGTGCTTATATGCATGTTTTCCAAAGTTTTGAAAAATGACCCCCATTGAAAATTTTTGATTAATGTCATGGAAGCTTATATTGAACTCGACGATGCAAAATTTGACATGTTGCATGATAAGAGGATGGAAGACTTTATATTTCCATATAATGCTCATATTGTTTATAATCCTAGCCTTACCTATGCTTATGCATCACAAAAGCCATAATATGCCTTATTTCAAATATTGCTCCACATGATCTAAATATTGTCATTCTTTACCTTATCCGGGGATTATGTTGAGAACGGTGTTACATTATGGAGATGTTATATGGTTGTTGTGATTATTATCATATTTGGAGTTTGGAAGGACATTGTTTGAAATATATGGAAAATTTAATGAGTGAAAGAAAATCCAATAACCTCAGGAGATAAAGGTAGATTGACCCTGCTCTCTGAGATAATAGTTTGGAGAGATGGGACACATTGTGAGGAGTCCGACGCACTAAGTATCCGGGGCCATTCATGACACCCATGTTTGCGACTCGCGAGAAGGCAGTGCTGAGGTTAGAGAGGTAAAAGCATTATTATTGAGAAAAGCAATATGAAAGGTGTTGAATCAAAGAAAGAAAGAATGTGGAATGAAACTCAAAGTTTAAAAGTGATCCATTTCCCCGGATCAAAATCACCACATTGCCAAAAATTGCCCACCTTTTAGCCTTTTTCCAATCTACTCCTTCATGAGCTTAAATTAAAGTCTTCTTGATTATCAATGCTTTGTCACTTATATTGTTTTGTGCATAACCCTCCTTTTGTGAGTAGATGTTGCTTTTACATATTTGCACATGCATGAATCTATGACACTAGTACCTTTTCGAGGATGGTAATTGATTGCAGGGACATATAAGAATGAATCTAAGATGTTGAGAGATTGAATTCTTCCCCTGAATGACAAATCAAAGTATTGCTT
>JBANSL010000008.1:61717872-61720372 GCA_037127255.1 Persicaria tinctoria | reverse complement strand
TTACAAGACTTCCGCCCGTTGTAGTAAGAGAAAAGTCAGGATCGAATCCACGAGGAAGCACGTCAACAATTCTCAGGTAGTTATCAGATTCTCACAGACACAGCAGAAAAGCACAGAAACGAAGACAAAAGCAAGCAAAGCAAATAAACAAATAAACCCGGCAAGGGTAAACAAAATAAAAGCAAGAACAAATAAAGATAGAAATAAAAGCAAAGCAAAGCAAACTACTCGACAGCAGCTAAGTCGACAACAGCAAGGTACTCGACCGAATCTTGTCGACACAAACTTGTCGATATCGACAAGTACTCGACACAACAACAGATCGATAAGAACAGAAAGCAAAAAAACTAGATCTCGACAGGAAAGAACTCGACGTCGACAAAAGAAATCGATATCGACAACTTTTCGAGATCGATAAGTGACAGGAAATTAAATGCAATGCTTTTCGAACACAGAAACGAATGAAAACACGGAACTAATCAATAAACTAAAGAGTTCCAAAGCTAGGGTTTCAACACCACAACGATAATCATGCAAAGTAACACCCTAAGGCACCAATGTGTGGGCAACAACCTTTGGGAAGCCGGACATCGGACACCAAGGCACCTAGGAGCCGGGGTGCTCGGACACCAAGGCACCAGGGAGCCCGGGTGCTCGGACACCAAGTCACCAGGGATCTCCGGTGCTCGGACACCAAGGCACCAGGGAGCCGAGGTGCTCGGACACCAAGGCACCAGGGAGGCCGGGTGCTCGGACACCAAGTCACCAGGGATCTCCGGTGCTCGGAAACCAAGGTGCCAGGGAGCCGAGGTGCTCGGAAACCAAGGCACCAGGGAGCCTAGGTGCTCGGAAACCAAGGCACCAGGGAGCCTAGGTGCTCGGGCACCAAGGCACCAGGGAGCCCAGGTGCTCGGACACCAAGGCACCAGGGAGCCCAGGTGCTCACACACCAAGGCACCAGGGAGCCGAGGTGCTCGGAAACAAAGGCACCAGGGAGCCCAGGTGCTCGGGCACCAAGGCACTAGGGTGCCGAGGTGCTCGGGCGCCTTGGCTCCGGTGTGCCGAGGTTCTCGGGCGCCTGGGCTCCAAGGTGTCGAGGAGCTCAGGAGCCAAGGGACCGGGTGCCGAGGTTATCGGGCAAAGGGCTTCTGGGGTGCCGAGGTGCTCGGGCGCATGGGCACCAGTGTGCCGAGGTGCTCGGGCGCCAAGGGGCTGGGTGCCAGGGTTCTCGGGCGTCGGGCATCCGGGGTGCTCGGGTGGGGTTTTGTGGGGGCATCGGACATCAATCACCTAGGCCACTGGGCGCTGTGGTGCTCGATCACCAAGGCACCGGGGTGCCAGGGTGCTCGGGACATTGGGACAACGGACATCGAGCGTTCTCATGGGGCATCGAGGGGGGTGCTCGAGCAAAAAGTGTTCTTGGTGTGCCGAAAGATGCCCCAAAAGCTTCCCATAGGCTCCCAAGCTCATTACAAAATTTTTGATTTTTTCGAGTACCTCACCCCCTCTATAGTGCACTTATAGCAGTTTTGCCACCAACACCAGTAGATACAGGTCCTTTGGAGGCAGGTTATACAAAATTGAAACTTTTATTTTTGGAGTTCTAGTGAACCAAATCGCATGGGGTTTTTTTCTATTGCAAGTTTAGGATGTCAGGAATCCCCCAATTTTTTTTATTTTGAACTTTTCTCACAAAAACCTAAAAATACCGGCCAATGCCATAATTTGTGTCGGGGGCTCCGAGGTGTCCGATTGAAAATTTTATTTTTGGAGCTCTAGTGATCCAAATTGCATGGGGTTTTTTTCATATTGCATGTTTAGAATGTTAGGAATCCCCAAATTTTTTTATTTGGAATTTTCTCACAAAAATCAGAAAATATCGGCCAATCCCATAATTGGTGTCGGGTTATCCAGGGTCCCCGAGCACCGGTGTCCGGGGTGTCCGAGCACCCGTGTCCAAGGTGTCCGGGGTGTCCGAGCACTGTGTCCGAGCAACCATGTCCGAGGTGTCCGAGCACCCGTGTCCGCGATGTCAGCACCCATGTCCGAGGTGTCCAAGGACCCGTATCCGAGGTGTCCGAGCACCCGTGTCTGAGGTGTCCGAGCACCCGTGTCCGAGGTGCCCGAGCACCCATGTCCGAGCATCCGAGGTGCCCGAGCACCCATGTCCGAGCATCCGTGGTGTCCGAGCTCCCATGTCCGAGCATCCGAGGTGTCGGAGCACCCGTGTCCGAGGTGTCCGAGCACCCTTGTCCAAGGTGTCCGAGCACCAGTGTCCAAGGTGTCCGAGCACCGATGTCCGAGGTGCCCGAGCACCCATGTCCGAGCACCCTTGTCCGAGGTGTCCGAGCACCCATGTCCGAGGTGACCAAGCAGCCATGTTCGAGCATCCGAGGTGTCCGAACACCCGTGTCCGAGGTGTCCGAGCACCCATGTCCGAGGCGCCCAAGCACCCGTTTTCGAGAATCCGAGGTGTCCGAGCACCCTTTTCTGAGGTGTT
>JBANSL010000008.1:61707872-61710372 GCA_037127255.1 Persicaria tinctoria | reverse complement strand
TTTTGAAAGCCTTGTACACAACTGGTTCTGAGAATTTTTTTTTACCTTGAACATTCCCCACCATAACTCTATTGTTGTTTCAGGAACATCACCCCACCTTATGTAGGGTCCATCGAAATGTGAATGAATAACTTGGAGCATGACACCATACGCAGGATTTGTGGAATCAAAGCTTCACAAAAAACCCAAAAACAAATGTTATCAATATAGTTGGGTTGAGAAAAATATACAGAGTTGCATGAAACTGGTAACAAGAATTAGCATGAAAAAATATACACAGTTGGCTTCATAATTGAACTCATACTTAACCATGGTTAACCATTAAACTGGTAACAAAAATTAGCATGCATAAATAGACAGAATTGGATTGAGAAATGAAATAATAATTCACCATGCTTAAATCTTGGGAAATGCAATCATGCTTACCCATGAAACTCAGCAAAGACACAAACATATAATTAACAAAAGCACTCTAAGTTCCATGACCATAGATTAAATAATTTCAGAATGCACCCTAAGTTCTTTATGGAGCAAGAAACTTCACTTCTTACTCCTTCAACATAGACAGAAGTTCAAACCAGGTATTCAAAGTTCCAACAAGGCATACAAAACAGATGAAAGCAATTATAAATCCACTCTATGTTCTGTAATTTCAGAATGCAGAACATATATCAAGGCATGTATTTCAATAATTTCACAAACTACTTCTAACCAACACCCCAACAGATAACAAAAGTACATAATCTCTTTTACCAAGCAATTGCAGATGTTCAATTTATTTAAAACATGCATTCAATGTTCCATCACAACATGTATATTATACACATAATTGCAGAATCTCTCTTAGCAAGCAATTAAATCAAATCTTAGCTAGCAAAACTAAATCAAACATAATTAGGCCAAACAACACTCCAAAAGATAACGAAGTTGACTTACGATCCATTTACCAGTGAAAAGGAGACTGGTCTGTTCCACCGTGGGGCTTCTTCCTCATTTTCTTGGGCTTCTTCCTCATTTTCTCTGGCGTCTTCCTCGTCTTCGTGTCCTTCGACAATCTCTGGGGCATCCTCATTTTCTCTGGCGTGGTCTTCTGTCTCAGATGACGAGCCCCCTTCACAATCCGGCGATGGAGATGGAGAATCCGGCAAACCACGAGAGGAAGAGGGCTAGGAGGTAGCAAGCGCTTGGGTGGTTTCAGTACATTGGGAGGCGGATGGTTGGGTGGTTTCAGTACAATGGGAGGCGGAAGGTTGAGTGGTTTCAGTCCCTTGGGAGGCAGAGGGTTGGGAGGCTTGGGAGGGGGGGTTGTGGGTTGTGGATGCTACGTTCGCCCGTTTGGAGGACCTGCCAGAGGGACGGGGTGTTGCAGGAGCTTGGTTGGGTTCAACATCTTGGGAGGAGGAGGTCGCTGCGCTTGCCCGTTTGGAGCCCCTGGTAGGAGAGGTCACTCGAGTGGTGGCCCTTGCCTTAACCCTGGCCGGGGATCTAGCCGATGAGGGCACCGGAGATGTAGCAGGTGAAATAACGGGTTGGGAGGCATTGGCGGGAGGGGGCGCCGGAGTAGAGCCAGTGGCGGCGGCTACTGATGGTCTTGTCCGTGCCATGTGCGAAGCTAGTGGTGGTCGCCTTGTGTCATGGCGAGAAGATCTCCTTAAGCCTCCCCTCATCTTCGCAATTTGTGAGATTGAGAGATGGAGAGATTGAGAGAGGGTTTCCGGAGAGATGAGAGCTGGAGATTGAGAGAATGAGAGATTGAGAGATTGAGAGATTCAATTAGGGTTTCATGGACATAGAGCGAGAGAGGAGGCTAGAGATAAGAGAATCAGAGATTGAGAGAGTTACAGAGTTAGGGTTTCGGAATGAGAGAGAATGAGAGAGTTTGAGCGAGAGAGGAGGCTAGAGAATGAGAGAGAATGAGAGAGTTAGGGTTTCGGAATAGTCAAAGCCTTTCAATTGCCGGGTAAATGAAAACTTTGGATTTCCCTCGCCCGCGTCCAGGAAATTGGGAGGGAGGGTTTCTGAATTAGGGTGTGGGCCGGGTTAAAAAAAGGCCCATCATAATTCGGGTAAAAAAAAGGCCCATCTCTCTTCTATCTTGTGTCATGGCGCGCGAGGAGATGAGTTAGGGTTCCTCAAATCGCCGGCGAAGGTAAGCACATTCGAATCTCTGGAGACGAAGGAGAATCGATGAGTTAGGGTTCCTCAAACCTTTCATCTCTCTTCTCGCTCTCTTTCGCGCTCTTCCATTTTCAGTTCTCGCTCTCTCCCGCGCTCGCTGATCCAACCCCTTCCTCTCTTACTCTCTCACGGTATGTTCATTTTTACTCCCCTCTAAATTTGTTTTTAGGGTTTGTCCATTTTCAGATCCCTCCAATGTTATTGAAATTGGGGATTTTAGGTTGATAAGATCTTATTTATTTCGATCTACTCATTCACTGTCTGAGATTGAGATTGAAATTATTCAAATTGGGGCTTTGGTGTTGATGAGTTAGGGTTCCTT
>JBANSL010000008.1:61697872-61702872 GCA_037127255.1 Persicaria tinctoria | reverse complement strand
AGAAATTGAAGGCCACATGTCTCACACCGACGCCAATTGCTGCTGCCCATGAAGGAAGCCCGACAAAGATGACAGTGTTGGGCTTCCTCCCAAAGAGCAAGCCTTCTCCCTCAGATGTGCGAGGGGCTGATCAGCAACTCAACAATCCCCTGCCCCCAGGTGCGTCCCCAAATACTGCTTTCTCACTCTATCAAGCAAAGGAGGTACTTTTCTCATTTTCCCTTCCCCTGGATAAAGCCGGGTCCTCTAGTTTAGGAACTGTGATGCAGAAGACTCCAATGGAGGAGCAATGTACTGACAATGAGGTCATGAAGATCCCTATGGAGGGACAAGTATCTGAACCTCTTTCTTGCTCTATTATTCATACTGTTTCTATTACAAATGCTCAAAAGATCCCAATGGAGGGACAATGTTTGCAAACTGATTTGATAAATGCTGAAAAGACCCCTATGGAGGGGCAATTACCTGTGTCTGACTCCCATGTATGCTCCCCTGACCACACCATTGTCACCTCTGTTCCCAACCCCCAGGCCCCTAATCTACCTGAAAACCATACATCAGCTGCTTCAGATATCACCCCCCCAGTAATGGCCAACAAAGTTTGGAACCAACTCCATCTGAAGCCTATAGAGCTAACAAAACTAGCCTGGGTACCACTGCTCCCTCACTTCCAACCCCTACCCTGGATAACACCACTAGCAGCACTACACCTCCCCCTATCTCTAACACTACTTCCAATCTACAAGGGGCATGGGCTCTCAACCACAATTTGACTGGTCAACATAGAAAAAGTCGAGGTCTCAAGCTAGAATATGAAGCATCAGGACAAGGGGATACAGTAAAGGCTTCAAGAAAGGATTGTTTATCTTTAGAAGAAGCTTGGGGATACTCATTAGTGGGATATGTAGTAGGCCGTTTTCCAGGACTGCAGGCAATAGGAAAAATTAAGGAAAATTGGCCTAAACACCTCTTTAACAACCAAGGTGGTTGGTTGATGTTTAAATTCTTCTCATACTTGTTTCATTGAATATGAAAACCTCCCTCCAAGGTGCAATAATTGCACATCCTATGGACATGAAACCAATAAATGTCCTGCAGCTAAGAATACAGCTCAGACAAGGGGCAAGCAAGGCTCTCAGAGCTCAGCTCAGACTGCAGGTGCTACACACACTCCCCACTCTTCCACCTCCAACCTTCACCCCCCCCCCCCCCCGCCAACTTGGATCCTAACCCTGCTCCCCAACCCCCCCCCCCCCCCTACCTCCCCTAACTCTGACTTGCTAACCTCTGAACAGGTGGCAACTTCTTCTCACCCCTCTACCTCTGTCAATCTCCCCCCCTCCTCATCCAATTCTCTACCCCCTCTTCTTCCCACCCCTCCAGAAGGCTTACCCCCTATTATCACCCTCCCCTTCCCCAACACAACCTCACCCTCTCAGCCCTCACAAAGATCCTCCCCCCCTGTCTCTCAATCCACAAGAGCTAATGTTAAATCTTCCCTCTTCTCCTCTATTGATAGGATAAACAAGGCCTACCATAAGAAGAGAGTTCCTTCCCCTCCCCCTGCTAAAGCTGTTAACCTAATATATGCCCAGGATGTGGCAAGATATGCCTCTGATAGATTGGAGAAAGAGATGCAATGGATTGAAAAACAAAAAGTGATTGGAAGCAAGACAAAAGGTACTAACCAGAAAAGAGTTACCTTTGCAGATCAAAACTCTTTTCAAGCTCTAGAATGCCTTGATCCCTCCCAACCCTTACCTGAGGAAACAGGGGTGTCTAACCAAAATGAACTGCAACAAGAGCAACTACAGTTAGTTTGGCACCCACCTGACAATACAGAAAAGGTAAGAAGGAGCAGTAGGTTGAATAAAACTGAGCCTGCACAATCAATGACATTAGAACCTACAGAGAGCTTAGAGGATGATTATTTGGACTTGGACAAGGAGGTTTTTGGTGTTGACAAGAGACAACTGGTCATAGGACTGAAGTATTGGCATGTCCAAGGGCAAAGAAAGGAAGATGATAATGGAAAAGGGCCTAGCACCCTTACTAAAACTTCTAAATGATTATTGCTTCTTGGAATGTTAGGGGTTGGAGCAGCTCCCCCAAACAAAAGGCTGTGAAGGAGTTTCTTAGAGAAAAGAATATTGTTTTCCTTGGGATTCTTGAGACAAAGCTGGATGATAACAAACTGAAAGGTATTATGGATAAAAGTTTTAGCCAATGGAGATACACTCACAACTTTGATCATAGTGATGCAGGCAGAATTGTTATTTTGTGGGATAATCATAGAGTGCACTTTAGAGTTCACTTGATCACTGAGCAGATGATATGTGGAGAGATCAGTTGTATTGCTACTGGAAAATCCTTCTTTTTAGCCCAAGTTTATGGTCTGCACTCAGTTGTCAAAAGGAGAGGGCTTTGGAATGATTTAAGACTAGTAATCAGTGGTATGCCTGGACCATGGGTAGTTCAGGGTGACTTTAATGCCATCATGAGATCTTGTGAAAGGAAGAATGGATCTACTGTAACTGCATATGAAATATCTGACCTATGGGATGTCTGTACGGAATTGGATCTTCATGATGCAACTAGCCAGGGTATGGAGCATACTTGGTTTAAAAGAAGGAAATCTACAAAGATTGACAGAGTCATGATTAATGGGGAATGGAACTCACAAAATCTTCATTGCCAAGCCAGTTTCCTCCTCCCTAAACCCTCTTTTGACCACGTACAAGTTGTAACTGAAGTACTGGAGCAACAGCAAAGTAACAACAAGCCTTTCAAGTACTTCAATATGTGGAGCAAAGCTGAAAATTTTGATCAAATCATTCAAGAAAACTGGAAATATTTAGGCAGAGGCTCTGACCAGTTTGTGTTGTGCAAGCTCCTCCAGGGTATGAAAAGACCCCTCAAATGGTTGAATAGAGCTCAATTTTCAAATAACAGAGAGAGAGCTAATAATGCAGAGAATGAATATGAAAATGCTTTCCTAGATGTTAGGAGTAACCCCACTTGTGACTCCCTATTGAACATTTTGGAAAATGCTAAGAAGAAGGCCTGCAGACTGAGAGATGCTGAGTACAAATTTAACTCACAATTGGCTAAAGCTAGGCATACCTTTGAGGGAGATAAATGCTCTGCTTACTTTCATGGCCTTATGAAGAAAAACATGAAAAGAAACCATGTGAGCAGACTTATTAAACAAGATGGAACAGAGACTATGTCCTTACAAGATGTAAGTGAGCAGTTTGTGAATTTCTACCAAAGTCTCCTTGGAGAAGATGTGAATACAGAGGATGTCAATAAAAGATATATTGAAGAGGGTGGGCCTCTGCTCAGTAATGACATACATGAAGAGTTACTCAGACCTGTTAATGTTGATGAAATTAAAGCCACCTTATGGAGTATTGGAGAGGAGAAGTCTCCTGGACCAGATGGCTACACCTCAAAGTTTTTCAAAGATACCTGGGATAAAACTGGCCTCCACTTCACTAAAGCTATCCTCGAATTCTTCTCCTCTGGTTCCCTCCTGAAGCAATCCAACCACACCTCTATAGCCCTGATTGCTAAATCTAACTCTGCCAATACTGTCAATGACTATAGGCCTGTCTCATGGTGCAATGTGACTTACAAAGTTATTGCAAAACTGCTCACTAATAGGTTAGGGCCTGTACTTAAAAACCTAATATCTCCTTCTCAAATAGGTTTCCTGGAAGACAGAGCCATGTCTGAAAATATTTTTCTTCTACAGGAACTTATTAGGAGATATACTAGGAAAAGAATCAGTCCTAGATGTATCCTGAACCTAGACTTAAGGAAAGCATATGACACTATATCCTGGAAATTCATAAATCAAATGCTTGTCCACCTGAACTTTCCTCCTGTCTTCATACATTGGGTGATGGAATGTGTGTGCTCCACCTCCTTTTCTGTTAATGTAAATGGTAGCCTTCATGGTTTCTTTCTTGGTAAAAGAGGGCTCAGACAAGGGGATCCTATGTCCCCCTTACTCTTTGTCCTTTCCCTGGACTATTTGTCTAGGCTACTGAGATGCAAAACAAGAAACCCTGCATTTAAATTTCACCCTAAATGTGATCTCCTTAAGATTTCTCACTTGGCATATGCTGATGACTTGATTCTATTGTCTAGAGGTGATAAAACTTCTATGTGTGTGCTACTGGATTGCCTAGATCACTTTTCTGCAGTTTCTGGTTTGCAAATCAGCCCCACCAAATCGTCTTATTATTTGGCTGGTGTAAAACCTGAAGATAAACTATACTTGGCAAACAGGACTAACTTCACACAAGGCTCCTTTCCTTTTAGATACCTAGGAATTCCAATTTCCTCAGGTAAACTCACTGTCTCTCAATTCTCCCCCCTCTTGGACAAAATGCTCACCAATATAAGCTATTGGAACTCCAAAACACTATCCTATGCAGGGAAAATCGAACTCATAAGGACTGTGCTTCAAGGAATACATGCCTTTTGGTTTTCAATTGTGCCCTCCCCTGCTACTTTGATAGATAATATTAATAGGATTTGTGCAAAATTTTTATGGAAATCTCATAGAGTTAGATGGAGGGATGTGTGTCTACCTAAAGATGAAGGAGGGTTAGGCTTAAATGATTTAAAAACTTGGAATGAGGCTTTCCTTGCTAGACTACTTTGGGATATTTTAAACAAGAAGGACAGCCTTTGGATTAGATGGATTCACCACCAGTACTTAAATCAAGGGAACATGTGGAACTGGGAAGTCCATCCCAAAAATGATTCTCCACTCATTAAAAAACTGCTAGCTATCAGGGATACCTTACTAACAAATGCAGGTTCTCAGAAGGAAGCAAGCATCATTTTACAAAGCTGGATACAGGATGGGAAGTTCCAAATTAATGCAGCTTATAATTTCTTCAGAAGGAAGGCCCCTAAACCGGCATGGCAATCAGTTGTATGGGACAGATTCATCCTCCCCAAGCACTCCTTCATACTATGGCTGG